>ML791965.1:170283-187919 GCA_009831015.1 Picea engelmannii
TGTTGTCTTTTATAAAAGACTAGCCTTGCTGACTGGATTGAATGCTTGCATACATTATTAAAGAATGACAGTTTGATTATTAGTACATGCATGATATTTGCATGTACTAGCTACACATGCATCCCTCGTACATGTACCCTAGTTGTATGAACTGTTTGACTTATTTACTGATAATATCAGTTCCTTGTTGTGAATGTATGAACCATGCTCTTTCCTTGTACCATCTGATACCCTAACTTCGGGACGAAGTTTCTTGGAGGGTGTGTGTATGTAACACCCCTAAACTGATAAATGATTAAAGATTATTAAGCAAGATTTAATTAGGGAATAATTACAGTTAATAAAATAACATTGATTGCAGACTGCATTCAATGATCTGATAAACCGATTTAAAAGACAGTCAGTAAGAAAGGGGGATAACAACAGATTTACGTATGCACAGAGTTGTGTATGCAGGGTGCGAGAGCCCATAAATCCCGAGGCAATAAAACTTATTGTGGGACGCAGGTTGGAGGACGCGTGGAGGAGGTTGGTGGTAGAGTTACTGCGTGAGGCGGCGGGGAGGAATAAGGGACGGGAAGAGGGGGATGGGCAGGCCATTGGGCGGGGAAAATGGATGCTGCGGGGATGTGAGCTCAGGACCACTGTAATTGCCGGAAGTAGAGAGATTCTACGTTTAACTATGAGCAGCGAATTGTTGCGCTTGATTATTTGGCTGCGGGCCTGTGATATTTCCTGTGGACTGTGATATTTCCTATGGACTATTATATCATCTGTGGACTGTTGGCTTGATGTAGCAAGGAACAGAGTGTTCTGGACTGTGGTTTTGATCAAGGGAGGCACCGAGTTGCTAAAGGTTTTGGGCACGGAGGGCCAGGATATCCGTAGATATCCTGGAGCTAGGTAGTTTTCCTAGTTGGTAGGGAGGACAGTAGTTTTGGGCAGTTATTTGCTTGTTTGTGGCAGGGTTAACCTGTGTATTAGCAGGAGCAGAAGCAGCAGGGCAGCAGAAACTAGCATCAGTATTAGGTAGTTGTCAAGTTATGCATTTATCTCATTTTTACCAAAAAGTTATTACCCTGTAATAAATCTAAATTACCGAAACTGTTGTTGAGAAAATGAATATATGATGTGATATCGTTATCTTCGTTTAGAAAATGAATTGTTATGAAATTAAATTAATGCTTAGAATGATATGGGCATTACAATTGGTCTAGTGTAATTAATAAATAATAGTCATTAGTAATATTATTAATACTTTAAGAATTATAATATAATTATTAATAATAATTCTATTATAAATTATTATTAATATACATAATTAACTATATTTTACAATGGGTACTTTAGGGATGTAACATACATACTCTTTATACACTAGTTATTAATCAATATTAATAAATAAATATAGTCATCAATTATGTATTAATAATATATTAGCGTTAATAGTTATTAGGATTAGAGTTAGGGTTATTTGGGCTAGTGTTAGGGCCGAATTAGGGTTAGGTTTATTCGGGTTAGTGTTAGGGACAAAATAGAGTTAGGGTTATTCCTATTAAAATTAGGGTGTATGGTTACTTGTATTAGGGTTTATTTTATAATATTTCAATAAAATGATTTGAATTCAATTTAAATAATATTAATAACTTAATTTTAATCCATTAAATTGCAAATATATTTAATCTCTAAGAAACACTATAAATTTTTAAATGTATTTACTCTTGAGAAAGATTGTAAATTTTATGAATGTCCTTAGAATAATATAACTCATCAAATGCAATAAAATTTCTAACATGATGAACAAAACCAATGTGACAAACAAAACCAAATGTTCTAACATGGGAACATAGTAATGTTGCAATGTGGTGAACATAGTAGCAGATCACAATATTACAAACATAGTAACGTCACAATCTGACAAACATAGCCATGTCGTTACAATCTGACGAACATATCCCCATTATCATAATATTATGAACATAGCCATATTATCACAATGTGACAAGCATGGTAGTGTCACATGACAAAAAAAGTAACATCACAACGGTGACGAACATTTACCTATCATCGTAATCTGATAGACATAGCTCCATCGTCACATTGTGATGAACATAGCCATATTGTCGCAATGTTACAAACATAGCCTTATCATCACAATATGATGAATATATCCTCATCATTGCAACATGATGAAAATAACCCCATCACAAGGTGATCAACATTGCCCTATAATTCTAATGTGATGAGCATAACCATGTTGTCATACTTTGACGAGCATAGCCATATTCTCACAATGTGACAAGCATGGTAGCGTCACATGACAAACATAGTAATTTTGCAATGTGATTATCATTTCCCTAGGATCATAATGTCATGAACATATCCCCATAGTCATATTGCAATGTCACTAGCACATCCCCATTGTCATATTGTAGTGTGACAAGCATAGCCATATTGTCACAATGTAATGAGCATGGTAGCATCACATGAAAAACATAGTAACATCGCAATGTGATGATCATTTCCCTAGGATTGCAATGCCACAAACATATCCCCATTGTCACATTTTGATGAAAATATCCATATGGTCGCAAGGTCAAGAATATAGCCTCATTGTCGCAATGTGATGAACATAGCCTCATCATCGCAATGTGATGAATGTAGACATAATGTTGCATTGTGAGAAACATGGTATCATCACATTCTGACAAGAATACCAACATTGGAATTTGATGAACATAACATGACATTGTAATGTTATGAGCATTATCCTATGCTCACAATGTGATGGACATAGGCATATTGTCGCAATGTGACAAACTTAGCCTCATCGTCGCAATGTGATGAACAATGTATCATCATTGCAATGTGATGCAAATATCTTGATGTCATAATGTGAGAAACATTTTGAAATGTTGCAATGTATCAATCATAACCCATTCTCGCAATGTGATGTATGCAACCCAATGTCACATTGTGACAAACATGGCCCAATATTGCAAAGAGTTGACCTATTCCAATGCAAAAATTCATTTGTAATGTGTTTATGATGTGTTTAATTCATTTTTTTATATATCACATTAAATCCATTATATTTATGATGCGTTTGTATTTAGTTTGAGCTTTTAATTACCTCTCATCACACACACACACACATAATGCATTTAATGATGTACTTAATTCATTAGATATGGTAGCGTCACATGAAAAAAAAACTAACATCGCAATGTGATGAGCATTTCCCTATCATCATAATGTCATGAACATATCCCCATCATCACATTGTGATGAAAATAGCCATATTTTCACAATGTGATGAACATAGTATCATTGTTACAATGTGATGAACATAGCATCATCATCACAATGTGACAATAATAACCCCATCGTCCTAATGTGTCAAATGTATCTATGATGTTGCATTCTGACAAACATGGTATTGTCACATTTGGGAAAGGATAACAATGTCGCAATGTGATGAACATACCCTTTCATCGAATATGATAAGCATTTCCTCATAATCACAATGTGACGACCATAGCCATATTGTTGCAATGTGACGAACTTAGCCTTATCATCATAATGTGATGAAAAATGCATTGTCATCACAATGTAATGGAAATATCCCAATGTCGTTATCTGATAAACATTCTGAAATGTCGCAATCTGTCAAACATAAGCCATTATTGCAATGTGATGTACGCAACCAAATGTCAGATTGTGACAAACATATCCCAATGTTGCAAAGAGATGACAATTTCCCAATGTTGCAATGTAATGAACATAACCCAATTCCAAAATCTGACAAACCTATTCCAACGTAATAATGTGTTAGTAATTACTGCATTAATTTTCTTCATAGTCATGACCATAAGAAACCATGATTTATTGGTCAACTGTAATTAACCATATTCATTTTCAATAAATGTATTAACGTATTATTTCCTTGATAATGCATTACTACTTTAATAATGTATTATTAATGTATTACTTTATTAGTGTATTAATACTTTAGCATTGTATTAATTAATAATGTATTAATGCGTTTATTAATTACTACATTACATTATTATTGTCTTAATACTTTAATTTATACAACCTGAGTGGACTTAGAGGTTGAGAACATATGTTTCCTCCTTCGAGGTCATAGGTTGAAATCCAAAGGGGGATAGGGCATGCATATATATTTGTATTCTTTAGTAGTGAGGGGGTCCCTTGTCCCACAAACAAGGGGGTCTCATACACCAATTTGGCTGCATGGAAGGGGTCCCTTGTCTCATAACAAGGGGGTCCCATACAAAAACAAAGGGGTCTCATACACCAACAAGGGGTCTAGCTTTTTCGTGATCTTAAAAATAATTTTTTATTATTATAATGTTTACTTTAATAATATTTTACTAAATACAATAAGGTCAATGTGTTATTACTTTATTTATTTCTAATTAATGTATTAATTTATTACTGTATTAATACTTCAAGAATGTATTTACTAATGCATTTAATGTATTTATTGATGAATTTAATATATTAATAATGTATTATTTTATTAGTATATTAATACATTAGCAATGTATTAATTAATACTATATTAATGTATAAATTAATTAATACATTACATTATCCATTTATCAATTAATTTATATGTTACTTTATACACTAATGTAAATTAATACTTCAATCTATATATTACATGAATCCAATAATGTATCATTACATTATTAAGGTGACATTACATTACTTAAATATCAATCAATGAGATAATGTATAATTATAATGTATTAAGACATTATTAATGTATTAATACTTTAACTTATATACTTTACCTTGTACAATACATTAATCTCAATATATTACTACTTGATTAATGTATTAATACTCTAACTTATACATTATATTATCCATGTATCAATTAATTTATATGTTACTTTAAATAGTAATGTAAATTAATACTTCAATTTATATATTGCATCCATCCATTAACGTATTATTACATTCTTAATGTATTAATATTTTAATTTATACATTACAACAATGCCAATATATTACTACTTTCTTAATGTATTACTTTATTAGTGCATTAATAATTTATTAATGTATTAACATATTTTTTTTTTTGTAAATAAAAAGTGAAACCTTATATTATATCATTTGTCTACTATACAATGACACCTGGCAGCCATCTGTTCTACCACAGGAGGGAAACCAAAACAGGTGACTCTGTTTTGTTTCAACACTACCATGAGTGTGAAAATTATATAAAAAATATGTAAAATTTTGCAAGTGTTTGCAGGAACCAAGTTTTTCCTTCCTATTCTAAGGTTGGCCATGTACACAGCCGCCATTACTGATAGAATTATATAGACATAATAATAAAAACTAATTGAATCATCTATCTTTCTGTCGTAATAAATTAGACCACCAACGCTGTAACTGAAATAAACAAAGGGTTGTAACCTGGGGTGAACCGCTTTAGTACATGGTTGGAATTGGTTTTGCATGGATGGTATAGGCTGGGGTGAATCATTGTCTGCAATTTGGGCACCGGGCTTGCGCTGGAGCATATGTGAGTGCCTCGAACAGTATGCCCATTCTTTGACTGATAATGCCTTCACAATGCATCTAGTCATCCTGCCGCTACCTAATATCGAAGAGGAGCTCAAGGTTCTCTTCTGTGAGATGGTTGGAAAAGTGATGAGGAAGAGCCTCTTCTTCCTTTCCCATCTTGTCATCGCCCTCTTCAATGGTTTCCTTGTTTGTAACTACCAGCTTCCAGCTTGGAGAGATCTCCTCCTCCACTTGGCAGCTCCCGTCACTATAGTAGGGTTCTCTCAGCTTGATTACTAGGGGTGATGAGAGGTTGGTGGCCATATGGGGATGCACACCCAAGGGTGGCACCTCCTCTTTCATAATGCTTGGACTGTAATGCAAAGCTGGAGGTAGCGATGGGGGAAAGTGCGCGATGGAGGAAGTTGTCTCCATTTTTACCTTGCATACCTCGGGAGACTGAAGCAGAGCTGACTGAGTGCTCTCGATTGAATGGTAGGGATGGGCGAAGTGAGAGATGAGCTCTCTTTGTGAGGTAGTGATCCTGTTAACCCGAGAGAGGGTGTTATTTTTCCTAGCGCCCCTCATGATTTTCGCACTCCCATGGCATGGTAGGGAGGACAAGGGGGTGGTGGAGGGGGTGAAAGGAGGCTATCGAGAGAAGCAAGATTCAGTGGAGGGAGAAGAAGGAGCCAGATATGAACAAGGAGGAATGGATGTTCCTGGTTCGCAGGGGGTAAGTTGAGGTCGGGAGGACGCCACTGATGCACAAGGAGAGAACAATGATGCCAAAAAAAATGTGAAGGCCGAAGTGCTCTGAAAGAAGAGCGCACCAAGTAGAAAATGAGTTCAGATGATTTCAGGGGCTGCCCTTAACTCCATGATAGCCCGAAATGACCCTTCCAATCGCCATTGAAGTTCGACGAGACCTCTGGAACAGTATGGTACCGAATGCCCGACTGGTTCGCTCGTTCAAGAGCTGAGCCATGTGCACTAACTTAATCCCCCTAATGGTGTGATCCATGGGGAAGTAAATGCGTAAGGGGTGGAGGTCGGGGTTAATAACTCCCCCAGCTACCCCGATCCATTTGTTCGCCACATCGCGCGAGATGGCACCCCATCCGGGTGATATATTAACATATTTTAGTAATGTATTGATTAATGCATTGAATGCATTTATTGAAGTATTTAATATATTATTAATATATCAATCAATTAATATGTTACATTATACATTAATGTAAATTATTATTTTAATTTATATATTACATTTATACATTATTATTTTTATTATATATTAAATTAATATAATAATTAATTAATACATTAATTATGTATTGATGTATTAATGATCTTCCTCAAGACATGTTGGTCCTCGAATATATATCAAAATAATAAAGTTAGTAAAGTTTGTTTTCACATTAATCTCTTTATCATATGCATTTTGATGATGTATCACGATTTCAAAATATTTTAATACAATTCTTTATATATATACTTTTATAATCAATAGATTTTGTTTAAAATAATTATAAAATTCATATTTCAAGATATTTGATCTTTTATTTTTTTTAAAATAAAAATATTAAAATGAAATTACATGGTAGAAAATACCCTTATAAGCAACTTTTAAAGTTTGAATTTGCAATTTTTCTTTTCAGTACGGAAATCCATATTCGTCATAGTGAAATCCAAATTTACAATAAATTCATCCGTAGTTGTAACATTGCCTTTGAAGGTTTCCAAACGTTCTATCATATTACACCAAATCCATAGAACGTTGCATTGGATATCCCACCGATTATTGTCGACCTAGCAGAATACTTTTGCAGATATACAAACAACGGGTATGATATAAATACCATTCAAAAGTGATAATAACGATGCTGCCCTTGAAATCCATTTACGAGCTTTCGTAACGAACATAAATGACTTCATAGTGGCGCTCAATCGGACTTGAATCTAAGTTTTGTTGAGGTGATCCGTATTGTGTTACCAATTCCCATTTAGGTAATTCGGATTGTGTTACCAATTCCCATTTAGGTAATTCGGATTGTCTTACAAATTCTTTTAGATCTAAAAAATCAACATAAAAATCTTCAAAATAGATAAATATTTGAAGCTAATTATAGTATCATGGTGGACTTATTAAAATTAATTACTCAAAACTGGTGACAACAATCTTACTTGGACAAATTAGATCGAAAGGCGTACATCTATTGATAATGGGTACAATTAATCACCTTTTAATCTAAAATCTTATTGGCAATGGGCACAATTAATCACCTTTTAATCTAAAATTTTAATCAGATGGCTAACAATAGAAGATGTTGGCATATTCTTAGTCGGCCTCCCAAATCAATGATTGTGATTTACTATTCATAACTTCCTTGTATTTTTTAATGCATCAGTTAACCTGTTTAATTTTTAACATTTACCTAATCATATTAAGAAATTACTGTAGTACTATATGATTGCCACGTTTAAATGATTAACCTTTGAAATTACCACATTTAGATTTCCTGGGTTATCCGCACGTTTCATTTCTAACTGTCCGCACATTTCATTTTCGGGCTTTCCTCCGCGCTTTTCATTCTCTGATTGTCTGCACGTTTCATTTTCTGGCCATACCTCTTGTACAATTACCAACCACACAGCTGGGGCGTTTCATTTTCTACATGCAAATGCAAAAGATGAATACTGAACCCGACGACGGCATCCCTGAGATATTAGTTCAATACCCCTGTCCCAACCAGAGCGATATCGCTCAGACGCGTTATATTACATTGTATGAATACGACAACGCCACGAATCAACCGACCCATTTGCTCCACAATGGGTTATAATTTATGTCACCGGTTACTGAGACGCCCAGAGAGGGGACGAGCGAGTTGTGGCATATCATCAATCTCAGTCAAGACAACCATCCTCTTCATATTCATCTTGGCCTGTTTTTCATCCTTAATCAAACAGAGCTCGTAAACTTGAAGGATTTTCAGAGCTGCATGTAAAAGAAGAATGAAACAGTGGGATGCCGACAGAGAATCATGCAAAGGGTAGAGTGATTGCAGCTCCTGCTAATGAGGGGACTTGGAAGAACGCGTTCAAGATGCAGCTTGGATTTATGACCACTATTTTTCTTCGTTTCTGTTTGTTGGATTCTCATCATCCTTATCCCTTCAATCCCATTGCTAAACTAGGCTACGTCTATCACTGCCATGTAGGTATCCCCTTCCATTGAAATTTCCATTAATTTATGTTGCACAATGTTATAATTCCTAATAGGCATGTATGTTACGAAAGCATGACTGACTCGCCTATATGTTAATTGAGTTGGATTTGGAAATTGTAGATCTTGGACCAGGAAGACAACGAGATGATCAGGCCCTTCAAAATTGTTTCTTAAATATATCACCGCACAGACAAGTTTTTCTAGAATAATGATCATATACTATATTATCATTCGTCTTGTGTGGTGAGATGAATAATAACCCTGATTATACTCGGCTACAAAATTATTATGTCGAAAAATAATGCAGCTGAGTGTATTCTTACAGAGTTTTATCCTAGAATCTATGTTTTATGCAGATAACAAAACATTGAATAGTAATCTTCTATCTATTGTATCTCACAACCCAATTTCCTCTAGAAATTAGTAGGAAAACCTGCTTCCAGAGAGGAGGTTTTGTTAATGGTGTAATTAAAATTTTACTTCCAACTGTAAGATGCACCGTGACTGCAACCCCATATAATCACGGTAAAACATCATCCCATACTGAGGAATATCGGATCAACCATTATTCATCACAACAACAAAGATAAAACACAAATATCATGATTAAATCATCAGTCCTATATTGATCAACTTCCCTATCAACTCTGAGTGATTCACTATTATTATTACTCTTAAATTTATTTATAAAAGAAAATGTCTTACTCACATTATAATTTAATTTATTCATAAAATAATAGGTTTTATGAACATTATAATTTAATTAGTTTAATTATTATTACTTAAATATATATAAATAAAATAAAATATTTATTATAAAATTTAAAATATTTTTTTCTTATATTTAAGAAAATAAGATAATATTATTATTAAACCATAACTTAAACATTTAATAAATTTATTTAAATTTTCTAATGAAATTTAGTCTTCCATTTTTGCAATTTATAAAGCTCCACGTTTTGAATGTCATTCTTTTTTTTTTCCCTAAAGATGTGGAAACTCTTTTCAACCTCTTAATCAACTATTGGGTAGTTTAGAGGAAATTGTCATCTTTATGCCCATCGAGGTTTCCTCATAGCTTCTATTTCATTTGTCATGCTGCAATCAGTGGGCTATCTTCTTTAGCAAGAATCTTTTTAGGGATTATCAAAATCATTCCCTTTTGGAACTAAACATTGGTTAGCTTGTTACAGACCATTTTTCTTATGATTGCTTCCTCTCGAGACAATACCATGGATTCTGAGTTTCTTTGATGAATTAGGTTTAAAATTTCAAATAGCAAAAATTCAATGATGCTCAAAGTTTATTTTTTTATCATAAATTATGAAAATGTTTTATAACATTTATCTTCCCCATAGTTTAAATTTATAAATGATGCAACTTAAACCTCACTAAAAGACATAAATTTATATAACTCATAATGAAAAACATAAATTTATATAACCCTTGATGTCATGTTCCAATGTTCCTAAGTGTAGTATTCTTCCACCAACATTGTAATCAAGTATGCCGAAACCTCAACATGTTACTAACTTTTTTCTTTGTGACATTATGAACATTATCCAACATTGTTTTTTGGCAAACATTCATTTCGTCACTCTATGAAAAATAAATCCCTAAGTCATATTGTCACAAACATCCTCCCACAACCATCGCAATGTGATGAGGATGTTGAAAACCCACTATGTTACTAACTTTTTCCTTTTTTCACATTGTCATGATCATTGTCCAATGTCACACACCCACAAACAACATTCATGATGTCACTTTCTGACATAACACTTCTAATGTCACATTGTGACAAACATTCCTACCATCCCATTGTGACGAATATTTCCCAACGTCGCGTTCTAATGAACATTTACGAACATTGCATTGTGATGAAAATTCTTTCCGTCCCATTGTGACGAACATTTCCAAACATCGCATTGTGAAGAACATTTCCCAACGTCACATTTTGACAAACATTTCCCAACATCGCATTGTGATGAGAGTTCATATCATCCCAATCTGACGAACATTTCCCAACGTCACATTGTGACAAACATTTGTACCCTCCCAATGTAATGAATATTTCCCAATTTCGCATTGTGATTAACATTTCCCAATGTCGCATTGTGAAGAACATTTTCCTGCATCTCATTCTGATGAGCATTCCTACAGTCCCATTGTGATGAACATTTCTGAACGTTACATCGTCATGAACATTCGTACCATCTCATTGTGTCAAATATTTTCCAACATTACATTGTAACGAACATTTAATACCTACATTACATATATTTAATAAATATTAATTTATTAAATATGGGTGTCCAACGTCACACACTAACAAACAACATTCCCGATGTCGATTTCTGACATAACACTTCTCCTGTCACATTGTGATGAACATTCCTACCATCCCATTGTGACGAACATTTCAAAACGTCGTAGTGTGATGAATATTTCCCAACATTTCATTGTGATGAAAAGTCCTACCGTCCAATTGCGACGAACATTTCCGAATGTTGCATTGTGAAGAACATTTCCCAACGTTGGATTATGATGAACATTTCCCAACATCGTATTGGGATGAACATTTGTATCGTCCTAATGTGACGAACATTTCCTAATGTTGCATTGTGACGAACATTCATACCATCCCAATGTGCCAAATATTTCCCAATGTCGCATTGTGATTAACATTTCCCAGCGTCGCATTGTGACGAACATTTTCCAAAATTGCATTCTCATGAACATTCCTACCATCCCATTGTGACAAACATTTTTGAACGTTACATTGTCATGAACATTCCTACCATCCCATTGTGTCAAATATTTTCCAACTCCGCATTGTGACGAACATTTAATACCTACATTACATATATTTAATAAATATTAATTTATTAGCTTTCTACATATTATTAATTAATTATGAATTTCTAAATTAAATATATAGATATTGTTAATTATATTATATTTACAAAGTCTATAATAATAATTTACATATTAATATTTAGTAATTAATGCTTGTCAATTAATTATTAATCAACAACAACAACCACTTTTTATTATTATATAATGTTTAATCTCTCTATATTACTACTTTAGCAATGGATTTATTTATTAATAATTTAATAATTTAATAAAGTATTACTAAATTCATTAACTTCGATGTATTGCTACTTTATTAATATATTATTTTATCATTGTATTAATGATGATGATGATGATTAACGTCCACTAAGACCGAATTAGTCTATAAGACCTTAAGAGGGTAAGTGATTACTTGTGATTATTTATAATTTTGTTTCTATGCTCGAAAAGCATTAAGAGAAGCTTTCCAAGATCACCATACTTTTTTTGAGTTAAGAGGTTACGAAGGTTGGTAGTGTGATAAATATTTTGAAAATGAGATCTAATATGGGTATAGGATGGACAATCTAAGAGAAAATGCTTTTCATCTTCAACCTTCTTAGTGTCACAAAGGTGACACACTCTTTCATCCCATGGCATTTTAGGAATTGACCAATGCCTAGTTTCACTATGGAGCTCATGAGAATTTGTTCTTATCTTAACAATGCTTATTTTATTCTTTACACTTGGCAAAACAGATAGATAATTTTGATCTTCTAGATTTGGGTTGATTACATCTTTATAATACGTTAATTTTATTTTTTCCTCTAACTCTTTATCACACCACATTTTTTCCTTAAATTTTGATTTGACATTTTTTCTAATAGTATCTTTATTAAGTCGATGGTGGTTGTGAATTGATTTTGAAGCAATTTTAGGTAGCCTCTTATATTCCATGTTGTTTAACTTATTCTTATACATTAGGTATCTAGTCATAGTCATGCTCTCAATGGTGGAGAGGTTTGTTTCTAAGAGGAGGATGGGATAGGGCGTATTTCCTTTAATTATGAGATTATAGGTTATACATTTTTTTTGTATATGCTCTATCTTTCTCCAGGATTCACGAGAGATACTACTGCCCCAGACTTCACAACCATAAAGAATAATAGGTGTAACAAGAGTCTCAAATAGGAGTTTCTTCTTATCCCAACTCCAAAGATGAGATGATTTACAATTGTTTTCAAGCCCATAATAAGCTTTCCATCCCGCAATAATCCTTTTCTGAATGCTATAATTCCAATTGAGCTTGTGGTGAATATCAATTCCAAGATATTTGTATGAAGTCAATTCCTCCAAGTTGTTGTTGTCATATACAAAGGTATCCTAAGGGATCTTATTGGATTTAATAATCATGCCCTTAGTCGTATCAGTATTAACCGTCATACCCATATTGGAGAAAAAATCCTTGAGGATTCTTAGTTGGTTTTCAATATCATGGGGACTCCTTGCCATAAGAATGATATCATCGGCTTAAAGAAGAATATTTATGACTATACTAGTGAGAGTAGGGAAGACACAACCTTCTTTTTCCAAGCATTCTTCTAACTTATCAATGTATATGCCAAAAAGGGTAGGGAACAAAGGACAACCTTGTTTCACTCTAATATTGCAGTTAATTTCTTTTCATCAGCCCTTAGTGTTTTTAAACTTAGCAATAATGTTCTCATACATCCTTATTGCAGCAACCCTCCACTTGAGAGGCACTTTTATCTCTTCCAACCTATTCCAAAGGTTTTTCCTAGGAACCATGTCAAAAGATTTTCTAAAGACAACAAAACAACAAAAAATATTGGTTTTAGTATTGCGGAACTCCTCTGCAATGATCCTAAAGGTAACCAGATTTTCCATAGTTGAATGATATCTCCTAAACCCAGCCCGACCTTTAGCTCTTTTACCGTGACTTTCTAGCCAAATGCTAATCTTATTTTCTAAAATAATTCCATAAATCTTGGCTAAAATCGGGCTAATCACAATGGTCCTATGATTAGAGGGAATGTTTCTATCCCCCCCCCCTTTTTTTTTGTTAATTTTTCCAGACCTGCTGGCTGTGGGATTAACCTGTGGCTTGAGAAACCGCGACTCAGGGGCACCTAAGCAGTCAAAATCACCCGAGGATCGCACCTGGCCTCAGCCACACCAACCCTTAACATGGTTGGATTTTTTGTCCCCGCAGGTTTCGAACCGATGACTTTAACAACATGGAGTGGCTTAACAACACACTCTGTCACCAACTGTTCTACACCTCAGGGATTGTTTCTATCCCCATTTTTTAAAATAGGAACAATGAGGCTTTTCATCCAAGGTTTAGGGAAGCCCTACTTGACTGCTAAATTGAAGAGCTTGTGTATGTGAGTGTAATGAACCTGCTTAAATAGATGTATAAGATTATTAACTATAATTAATTTAATAATCTAACTGTCCTAAAAGTTAGCTAAACAATAATTATTTCTTAAATAACATTAACTAATTAATTATTATTAATTACTTGATTCATGATTGTCAAGGATTAATTAATTATTAATTGACTCATTAATTAATTAAGTAAAGAAATAAAGGGGTTAGTAAATTATATTGTTAAATTAAGCTTACGTATACGGGAAGGGATAGGACATTAAATATAGGATAAAATAATAAATAAAGGGGATAAGGGGCATTAACTACGAAAGGATAAGATAAGGTAATAAATGGGTAGGTAGGGAAGTAAATGAGAGGGAAGTCAGTGAAGGGGCAATATGAGCGGAGAAGGTTAGGAAGGAGGGGATCATTCAACGAGGAGATATTCATTGATTTTGGGGGCTCTCTTGGGTTGGAAGAGAGGAGAGTGGAGTTCTGTAGTCGAGAAGGTTTAGTACAGGCACCGGTTTGCTGGAGGTTTTGGGCACGGGGGCTAGGATATCCATATGATATCTTGGAGCTAGGAAGTTGTCCTAGTTGGTAGGGTGGAACAAGGTTTGGGCAATGTTTACACAGTTCAACAATGGTCAACCAGGCAAGCAAAAAAACAGAGGGTCAACCAGGCAAGCAAAAAACAGAGGGTTAGCATCAGACCGAGGTATGTTAAATAGTGCATTTGTTTTATTTTTCTATAAAGTTTTATTATTTGATGATAAATTAATATGCGAATGTGCTCAATTAAAGAATTTTTTGAATTTTACTGCTATGTTGTAGAATTAATGGACGTTTAATTTATTTGGCTACTACAATTGGTATTAGAGCATCTTAGTTTGAAATCTGGGCCTATGGGCCAAGTTCCCAGCTCCAACTCCAGCTACGCCTAACCTGCAAACCAAACACAATTTTTTTTAACACAAATATAAAAATAAATGCAATACGAATTGAAAATGTAAAAAAAACAAATTTACCAAAGTAAAACAAGTAAATTATGAATAAAACTAGGGTTGTTACAAATAAGTTGCCTCCTTGAAGTAGTGAAAACACTAGTTTCCTTCAAAACTAGCCCTGCTTATTTTTTTCCTTCAGAATAAATGTGAGTGCTTGCAATTCTCTGCCTACGAATTGTTTTACAAACAATGAGATAACTGAAATCTGAGATTTGAATTCAAACAACAAGAATCATAGTCACTTTAATGATCGACATCAATACAAAGCCACATAACAGATTACTGGAGCATTCAACATGGCTACCATAAGATGAAAATGACTTGGGGTTCCATATACTTCAATTAACAAGCCTTGCCTATTCATTGAAGAAATTCTACACTAATAATATGCACCTTTGGGAGAAATGGCAGGCTATAAAGATATTTCATAGTCTTGCAGGGAGGCAAAGATACCAATAAACTGAAGAATGCAATAGAAAAACAAATGAAATCGAGAATCACAACAAATGCCAACTTTAAATCTATTCTTTTATGGGCATTTAAAAGAAAAAATGAAGAATAATGATGTACTTATTGAAAAGCTCAACTCTGTGCTCCATTTCCAGATCTACCGTACCAATAAACTCATCTTTGTCGAGTCCAGAAGGGGCTTCGGGGCCAGTTTCCATTTTTGTATATCTTGAACCGAAGCACAATAGTGAGAAATGCTCAACCACAAGCAGTGGCACTTCACTTCAACGTCAGTTTATTCTGCTTAGGTTTCACTGGTATTCTCAGTATAGATTCTCACTTTCGGGCAGGTGTAGATATACGTTCCCTATTGGAATTCGAGGATGACACCATGACTGAAAGAACTCACACCTGGCTGGGTAAATATAGGTACCTCCTGCCCCCTTTCTTAGCTTGACTCGTTCACGGAGACTTTATTTACCTAGGCAACAGCAGCTGAGGCATTCAAATTTCGGTAGAGTCACCTCACGACAAAGACTCTCATTACCTGGGACATTTTTTGAGCAAGCCAGATCTGGAGCTCCACATTGACAAGCTTGTTTTAATACAAAATAAGGTTGTGGAATTTCACACTACTGTTTCAAATTGGAACGTGGTGGACTTTTAAGAAGAGTTGACCAGAGTATTGAATCAGTTGGTTTAAATTGCATTATACAGAAACGCCCAGGGAGATGGATGTTCAAATGATAATTACGATGATCACATCAGTGACATGGGAGGCCTTGCTTCCATTATTCAATAGCAGAGTAAGAGGTATGTGAGAGAGATACGCAGCCAAAGAACATAATTTGCCTTTCAATGCAGATTTATCCGCAAACACTTTAGGCCATCATTTTTATTATTCTATGTAAAAGAATGATGAAGATGCAGGTACTCGCCAGGAAACCCAAGATTTTTCCATTGACAAGGCAGGCCGCCTCAAAATCCAGTGCCTCAAAAGGTCAAACGAGAGATAATTATAGATTACCATATAACACAATCAAGATTTGATGACAAAAAAACAAGAGACTCGGAACGAGTTAAAAATGTAAGTTTTAGTTAGAAACAATGGATTAATAATGCAAATTGCTTCTTCGCAATCTTCGGCTTACCTTAAATGGTCATTTCTAAACTTATAAGGGGAGACAAGGATCAGGAAGATCCGAGGACCACCCAACTCTGGAAAAGGAAGAACAGGGTAATCTAAATCTAGGGTATCTCCTCTACACACCAGTGGAAATCACCCACGTGAGAACTTGAGAAAAAAATTGAGGAAATTATGCCAAGATATAAAAACATTCATTCAATCAGACGATTCAGAATTACCAGGATCCCTAAGCCAAAAGATAACTTTGGACAATGGGTTCTGGGCGATTTTCCTCAACAATGAATGATTTCCCTTCGTCAATATCCTCAAATGACCAGCTGAGCCACAGACTCGCTATTTTCCTCGTGATGGAGATATGGTTCCCAACCATTCTTCAGAAAATAACAGCTTCAAACCTGCAATTCCCAAAAAAAAAAATTGGAGTCTTATGAAGGCGTCTGATCACTGCCATAGAAAAATGACCCGCGGCTTATGGAGGGGTGTGAAGGTCGTATGGTCAAAATGCTTGTCTCGAGGTGTGAACGTCGTAAGGTGTGAAGAAACTATCCCGAGTCAGAAACGGAAAGACTAGCTAGTAGAAACCCATGAGGAACTACGAAGCACACAACAATGGCGAGGATGCGAGTCATGGCGGGCAAGATTCTTGGAACCTCTGAACACAACAAAGGCAAGATCTGTGGTGAAGAAAGAATGATGCGAGGAAGGTCTCGGTGGATGAGAAGGAGGCGGAAGAGGAAGGACGCGTAGGGTTCGAAGAGATGGAAGGTTTAGGGTTTTAAGGTTAGGTAGGGAGAGCAAGGCGGGCACGTGGAATCCATGCGTGCCCGCACTCTATTTTTTTTTAATTTTTTTAAATTTTTTTTATGTTTTGTTACTAAAATTTTTATATTTTTTTTGTGTGTTCATTTCTTTTTTGTATTATTTTAAGTGTAAAAATAATTTAGTGTAAATATATATATATATATATATATATATATATATATATATATATATATATATATATATACACACACACACATAATTT
>ML791965.1:193862-213209 GCA_009831015.1 Picea engelmannii
ACACCTTTTACTATTTGTGATCATATATTTGTTACATATTTCTTTCTTCCACCATTTCTTATGACCTGTGATGATTCTCCAAATTACCTTTGCTCCTAATACTAAATTGATCTTTCCAAGGTCTCTTATCCATAGTCCCTCATTTTCTTTGGGAGCACTAGTGATTTTTCACTTTACGATGTGGAACGTTTTCTCATTGTTTTTGCCTCCTTGCCATAAGAACTTTCTTGTGAGTTTGGCCAATTCTTTTTTTATTCCGACCGGGTCGTAAAGGGATGAGAATTGGAAAATTGGGATGGAAGAGATGTCTACTTTTGTTAGTACCACTCTGCCAGCGGGGTTTAACCAAGAAGCTCCCCATATTTCAAATTGGTCCTTTATTTTTTGAAGGATGCTTTGCCAAGCCTCCCCAAGTAATTCCTTGAGGCTTATTGGTGTGTCCAAGTACTTGAAGTATTTCTAGTCTGTGGTGAAGGGGAATTCGAGAATTTGTGTGATTCTTGCCATTGTGCTCGCTTTTACATTCCAAACATAGATTTGACTCTTATGCTTATTTACGAGTCCTCCTGAGACCTGTTCATATTGATCTAGGATGATTTTAACTCTTTGGGCCATTACATGTGAGGCTCCTCCAAGGAGAAGGGTATCATCTGCAAATTGCGAGTTGTTTATTCTTTTGACACCCCTAACAATTTTGAGCCTAGGAATAGTTTTAGTGATCCTTTCTTGTTCCAACCTTTTGTTGAGGGTTTCTTCCATTATCACATACAATATCACGGGAAGAGGAAAGCCTTGCCTGAGCCCTCGAGTAGCTTGAAAAAATGGGGCTGGGATGACCATTGATTAAAGGAGCTATCCAAGGGGTCAAAATATAGGCTTTGATAGATGAGATGAAGGAGATTTGAAAGCCGAATTTGTTGATCACTTCATAAATAAAATCATGCTTGACTGTGTCAAAGGAATTTTCCATGTTTATTTTAATTATCATGCCTTTTTCTTTGTTTGTCACACTGGTATGTATTGCTTCCTAGACAAGGATTATGTCATCCCAAATTTGTCTATCAGAGACAAAGCCCCCTTGAACAGGGAGGATAATTTTTGGGAGAAGGTGCTTAATTCTGGAGGAAGTAATTTTGGAAAGGATTTTGTAGGAGGAATTACAGAGGGAGATGGGATGATAGCAGTCGAAAGTGTTTGCATATTTGGCCTTGGGGATCAACGCCAAGAAGGAGGAATTTGTGGCTTCCCCTATCTTGAAATTTGGGTGAACATATCTAATCATTTGTATTAGATATTTTTTTATAATTTCCTAGCAGTGTCTATAGAAGTGACGTGTGAACCCATCCGGCCTAGAAGATTTGTATGGATCGACGTGGAAGACAAATTCTTTAACTTCCTCTTCTATGACTTTCTTTAAAATATTTTGATTGTCCTAGTCCGTTATTAGGTGGGGGATTGTTTCCGTAAAAATTTCCCCTTAGGATTTGTGTTCCTCACCATCTTGAGTATAGAGTACCTTGAAGTGGGAGGAAGCTTCAGTTTTTATCTCTTCAAAGGAGGTGATTATTTCCCTCGTGGCTTTTTTGATTTCATCTATTGTGTTTCTATGTTATCTTGCTTTGGCCTGTTTGTGGAAAAAGGTGATGTTTTTTTCCCCTTCTTTGAGCCATAACGATCTCAACTTTAGCCTCCATTCCCTTTCTTCGTTGTGGAGTGCCTTTAAGTACTTCTGAAAGCATGTTTTCTCTTTCTCTAGATGTTCAGGTTCTACTTCCTTAGCTTCTATCTCTAGATTTATCTCTTCTAAATTTTGTTTGTGTCACTGCACTTCTTCCTTGGTACTAAGGAACACGACTTTGGCCCGGTCCTTTAAGGCTTGTTTCATTTTCTTTAAATTGTGTTCCCAAATATACACTAGGGTACCATTTACCCAGGCACACCAGGTTGAGGAGACAAGGGGGAGAAAGGTCGGGGAGTTTGTCCAGAGAGGATTGAATTTGAAAGGGATGGGTCTAGGGTTTTCTGTTTTTTAAAAAGTGAGTGCTATGGGATGATGGTATGAGATGCCCCAAGGGATAATGTGGGAAGTGATGTTGATCGAATGAAACAAAAGGGGGTTGTGTATGAGGAAGAGGTCCAGTCTCACAGCTATGTTCCCCAAACCAGTTCTTTTATTGTTCATATTGTATTTTCCTTTGGAGGGTTTGACATCAAAGAGATCAAGTTCTAATATCAGATCTTCCATATTTTCTCTGAACTGGTCTCTTACTATGAAACCACCCTTTTTCTCCCCTTGATGCAAGGTTGTATTGAAGTCTCCAACTATTATACAATTTTTTTGAGCTTCTACATCCTTTAAGTTCATAAGAGTTTCCCAAAATTTTTTTTTTCCTTTATATGATTTGGCATATAAACATTGTAGATAGGATAGATGATACCTGTTTGGAGATGCTTTCGCTTGACCAACGTCCAGTGATTTGAATCCACTCTTTGTTCCTCTTTGATTATTTGAGCATTCCATACTGTGCATATCCCTCTTGAAGATCCTCTTGTGCTTAATGCCACTCCACTAATGGGATTCCAGATTTGTTTATTTCTTTGAGGGCATCTTCTCCTTGGAGTTTCGTCTCTTGGATTAGTAGGATTTGGGTTTTTTTAGTTCTGATTAACTTTCCCATTGCTTCTTTTTTTTCCATTTGGCCCAATCCTCTACAATTCCAGGAGACAACTTTCATTACTTACTGTTATGTTTGGCCCCTCCTTTCGAGAGATGAGACTGTCCTTTGTTTGGCTTAGCCTTTCCACTTTTTTCGTCTTTTTTGAGGATTTCTTCTAGCGTTGGTTGAGCTCCTAAATATTTTTCCTAATTGGTCGGTTTCTCTCTTTTGGATTTATTTGTTTTCCTTCCTAATTTTGTGATTGAAACATATTTAGGTATCTCTATTTCCATTTCTTGTCCAAATTCTTCTTGTCACTCTTATTCTTTCTCTTGATGAATGACTAGGGGCTGGGGATATGGATCTTCTACCTGGATCTCAACGATTCCATCTAGATCCTAGGAGTTTTCTTCTGTGCATTCCCTATTTCCTATTGGTTCTGGATCCTGGGTGTCTAGGGGGTCAAATTTGTTCTTGTTTCTCTCACCTTCATCCTTGATCTGTATTGTGGCCTTCCCTTTATTGGGCGATGGGGGACTAGTGGTACTTTTTCGTTCTGGTTGTGGGTTCCCTTTTTTGTTCACCGACCTTTTCCACTGCTCAGAGGTATTTTTTTTGGGTTCTCCTAAGACACATTGGGACAATGTTTAGAAATGACCATATTCATGGACATATTTTCATTTGAAAGGGAGTTGTTTGTACTCCACCGTTTGGATGTATGTCCAACCATACAATATTAGTTGTATTACTTCTAGCAACCCATTTTCCAGATCCACTTCAATGCACATCCTTACACATGATTTGAACTTGTCTTGTGGTTCATCTCGATCGATAAACCTTCCCAGAGCATTGCCTACATTTTTAATTTTTTCATCATTCCAACAATGAATGGGTAGAAACGAAATTCTAACCCAGACTGGCACCACAGAGGGGATATCATTTCCTGGACTGAAATATGGAGTCCATTTGTTCAGATACATTCCTTTGGTTCCCATGAAGTATGGTCCATTTCGAAATATCATGTCCTGATCTGCTTTTTTTTCAAAGAGGAAGACGTAAAATCCCTTTCCACATAAAGTTGTTGAGAGTTGACCTTTGGTTGTTTTTCTCCAATTCTGATCCAACCATAACGCCATTGCTTTGGGGGATAGCCATAGTCCTGTAAACTATCCTATTAATCCGTTTTCAGCCAAGCGTAAGGTGAAGGGTCTTGATGAGGTGGCATGGACCACTACCTTTGGAATTTCTTCTATTCTTTTGACAAATCGGGAAGTTTGTGCTCCTTTAACAGATTTGGTGTATGAAGAGATGAGCTTATGGAACGCTGTTAGATCTGGGGGTTGCGGGGGTTGGGGTGGGGGTGGAAATCCCAAGGCCATTGAAGCACGCATAGAAACCATAAACTTTGTCAAAGGAATATTGAGGTGCAGAGCTCGCCAAAAAATGGAGAGAAGTTAAGCACTTTCTCTTAATACTATTTTTCCGTATTCTCCAGTACAAGTGTGTTATGTAAAGGATTTTTTGGATATGAAGGGATCTTCATTTTGGATCCAAATAACCGGTGTCAGTTTTTGGATCATCTTTTTCAGGTGGCTATTGAGATCCAATATCTTCATGGTGTAATTTATATGATCACTTGGATATGGGACCCAGGTTTACAATTGCAGTTGGACTACTTCAGCAGGATGGCTTTGAATTTCTACATTGGAACTTGGTTCTCTAGCCTACTTCAGCACTATGGACAACACTTATTGATGGGACCCTGTTATATAGTTGTACACCCTCATAAGAAGAATTGCAGACAATTCTTTCATAAGGGGGATGAAATATAGTGTAACTAGAGAGGTAATGGGTGGCGCCGAAAGGACCATAGTGATAACAGTGGAGGCCATTCAACGTATAATGGAATAGGTCCACTATTTCATTAAATAAGTTCCACTAAGGTAGTTATACATACTAGTATGAACATAATAAATGTAACAAGACTTACTAAAAGGTTCCACTTATAGAAGGTTCCTCCTCCATAATGTTCTTAGGTGGTTGGTAGCACTATATAAAGGGGTTCAAGAAATGTAATGAAAGAAGAAGAATGAGTGTTGTATTTGGAGCATGTATCTCTTTAGGAGGTTTCCCCCTTGAAGAGGAAAGTGACAAGAGATGATCCCTTCCATAATAGGATCCATTGTATGGTATTTACATAACTCAAGGGTTTTATATAATAATAATAAAGTGTGGTTTTTATATATTTATGTTGGATATTTTAAGGTGATTTTATTTGTAGAACTTTGGTACTTAACATCCTACCGAATAATATCTATCCCTCATATTGATGATCGATAATGAACTAGGTACCTCTATTATTTCCTTAATGACCCATAATTGTCAGATTACATATGAATTAGTCGCCCTCATCATGGACAATGGAAACCAAAATAACCTTGTGTTTGAGGACATGGTACAATTCCTCAAACTCCCCACAAATATGCATCTATCCCCATACCATCTTTGTTGGGTACAAAAGGGAGGCCCATGTCTCATATGTTTTCGATGTTTTGCGATCACCTTCGCCATTGGCCTATTTGAGGATATAATAACATGTGATGTCTCCCACATATATTGTGTCGACTTGTTACTAGGACTTCCATACCAATATCCCCAACACACATTTTACCACACCAAATCTCATTAATACCACCTACAACTTCAAGCGAGAACCTATGTGTTAACATATTATTCTCTTAATTACACACTTCCACCTACCGAAATGAAGTTGTTAAGAAAGTTAATATCAATAAATGTTTGTCTTTGTGCCTGGTTCACCCTGTTAAACCCGATAATATGACTAATCCTATACCTCTGGACATGGCCCCCTTGCTCCAAGAATTTCTTTATGTATTCACATAGCCCACAATACTACTCTCTTCTTGATCTATTGAGAATTCCATCGTTTTCATACATGGTGTCTCTTTTCCCAATGCCCCTTCCTACTGACTAGCCCCTTGATAAGATATTGAAATAGAATTCCAAATTGGACAACTTCTGGCCTCATGCCACATTAAACTTTAATCGCTAGCCTATGCCTCCCCCGCCTTTATTGTTCCCAAGAAATAAAACTCTATGTGGAACCTAGTGATTGAATATTGTTCCCTCAATAAAACCATTGTTAAAAACTTCTATCCATTACTCGAGATTGAGGATTTGTTGGACCACTTACAAGGATATTTCTTCTTCACCAAGATGGAATTGACAACATGGTATCATTAAGTTTAGATGAGAAAAAAAAACACCTAAAAGGCAACGTTCAAGACCAAGTTTTGGATTTTTTAGTGGTTGGAAATTCCATTTGGGATGATAAATGTGCTAGCCACATTCATATGACTAATTAATGACATCTTCATGCCTCACAAGGGTAAGTTTGTAGTAATTTATTTGGATCATATTTTTATATTCAATAAATATTGGAAAGACCATCTACAACATGTACGTAGAGTACTTGAGCTACTACAGAAACATAAGTTGTAGGTGAAGGAAAATAATTCCTTCTTTGGATAAACTTTCGTTAAAATATTTGGGCTTCATATTGGATACACAAATAGTACAACCCGATCCACGATTATTGATCATCGATGGGCTGATGGTCATGAATAGAATGAATTAGTGAGGAGTTCCTTTCACTTATAAATATCGTCGAAAAATGACGGTCAAATTGGTCGATTTAATAGTTGTACGCAAATCAGTCGTCGGGGAAATGGACCAATGGCCAACGATTGCATTGACAGATTGGGGAAGGAGTTGTGCACGTTCAAAGGAAAGTGTCGATTATCAATGGCCGATAGAGTCAGATAAATAGTTGTTTTTTCTTATAATTTGAGATCAACGGTTGATATTTCAAGGGATGTTACAGTAGTAAAACAATTAGTTTTCTGTGAATTTTTGTGTTTTTTGAAGGTCATTAACTCGCAGGGAATTTTTGAGGCCCTAAATGACATTTTTAGCCAATCAAAATCCACAAGAACATAGTATACCAAGGTAACCTCTATCCCAACATATCAAATAAAAGAACTTGGAGAGACATATCCAATGAGATAAATGGTTCACAAAACATAGCTCCTATGAGAATGTTACAGCCAAAACAATGAGGGTAAAATTTTGGTGTCAGTTTTACTTCCAGAGGGAATATCTCCATGTTTATGGGTATGTTTGGGGCACAGTAGTAGTCAATGGAAGGTTTATAACCCATAGAAGCCAACGGTGAAGTCCGATTTTGGTAATGGGTACCTGAAAATTCCCAAGAAGATAAATAAGGCACTTGTAGTATGGAGGGATAAATTGGGTAAAATGACCTAAACTTGTTCGGACCATAACTTTCATCTCGCAGCTTCGATTTGAGAAAATGAATAGTCATTGGAAATGTCATAAGGATTATAAAATTTTTATCCACCTAGAAATTTGAATTAGTTAATTAAATCTATCAAAAACTAATAAAGAGGTTTCTGTAGATATAAGAGAGTGGAATTGCAACATGTAAATGTTGTAACTTTTCACTCATAATTCAATTTCAAGCATGAGTATAGTCGTTGGAAATTTGTTTCATAGAGGAACAAATCAAGGGAATACAAATTTTAAATGGTGAAATGTGTCCTTAATAAATTGATGAAGAAGTAACATGTATTCTCTATGTTGAAATGTTTTATGCTATGCATGTTCTAAAAGAAATTATTGCATGGACATTCTTCCAGAATTAGAAGTGCAAGAAAGAACATTTGTTTCTTATATGACAACTATATCTATGGAATATGCTCAAGGATATTATATCCATGAGGAATAAGTCATAGGAATGCATGTGAGCATGGGGAATGATGAGATAGAGTGAAATGGAAGAAGAGATAGACATGAGCCTATCACTATGAGAAGCCTGCATATGGAAGTGTAGAGATATAGATCTAATATTGAAAGGATTATGAAGGGTCAAGAAGAAATAATTAATAGCTTAAGAATGTTTCCTAATCAATCTAACAAATACTCTAGTACCAAGAAAGAATATAATGCTAGATAAGTGTTAGCATCCAGATCTAGAAGAAAAATGGATGATCATGGAAATGGTACGTATTCAAAAATAATGAGAAGGCGCCATCATTCTCCAAAAAATTCCACCAGAAGAAATCGTGCAATTCCCTCTTGTTAGGAGGAAAAGGAGAAGGCTTGAGGTAGACATCTTCCAAGGTGAGCTTAGGAAGATTAAGCCACCAAATTTCAATGGTGAGCTCAGGAAGATTAAGCCACCAAATTAAGGAAAGGATTTTCACCTACATAATTATCCCTCCTAGGTAGAAGCTAGGATTTTCACCTACCACTTGCAAGGAAAGGAAGCCATGTGGTGGGATAAAATTAAGAAATCCAGGAACCTTAATGCGAATAATATCTCATGGAGGGAGTTCAAGGAATATTTCTAAGAGAAACATTTCTCTGAGCATTATTATAAAAGGAATATGAAAGAGTTACTTGATCTCAAGTTGGGAACCATGACAATGGAGGAATATGAGAAGTGGTTCTTTGAATTGTTGAAGTATGTTGACTTCATCAAGGATGAGAATGTCAAAATCCAAAGGTTTCTAAGTGGGTTAACCTTCTTCTGCAGTGTCAGTATCCAATATGATAACCAAAATACTTAGGAGGAGGCCATAAGGAAATACATGAATATTTATGTGCAGAGAAAAGGAAGGACAGTGTTACAAAAGTCTTCGAATGAAAAGATGAAAGGAAAAAATGATTAAAGTAAAAAAGGTTTTAAGCCACCATTTTTCAAAAATAATTCCCAAACAAATCAGTAAGGTCAAGCAGCCCAAAATGAGCACAGGACTATAGATTCATTTGGAAAAAGGACAGAGAAGGACCCTATACAATGTTGGGGATGTGAGGGAAATCACTTATATAGGGATTTACCTCAGAAAGGGGAAATAAAGGGAATTGTTCACAACATTCAAGAGGATGAAACAATGGAAGACATGAGAGGAAACATGCCAAGCATTTATGCAACCTTAGACAAGAAGCAAGAATAATATATATCCCCCCTGATTGAAGTGGAAGGTAAGATTGATAACCATCCCATAACAATTTTAATTGATTATGGAGTTAGCCATAGTTACATAAATGCTAACATTGTTGAAATATTTCACTTGAAAAGGATTAAACATAAGAAATCTTGGTTAGTTCAATTAGCCACAAGAGCTAAGACAAAAATCAATGAGTTGGTTAAATATTGTCTCATAGATATGAATGGACTCAACACAAATATATATGTAAACATCATATCATTAGGTTCATATGACTATCTAATTGGCATGGATTGGTTGGATAAACACCATGTTGTACTAGGCTATTAAAACAAGACAATCACATTTATTTATGAAGAAGGGAAACAAGGAAATATTCAAGGCATTCTAAGAGTGCTAGTTGTTAGACAAATTTTAGCTATGCAGTTGAAGAAGAGTTTTAGTAAGGGATGTCATATTTTTGCAGCCCATATGGAATAGACATCCAAAGATAAAGTGGAAGCATTGAAGACCATCCAGTCTTAAGGGTTTTTGAAGATGTATTTCAGGAAATTCCAGGATTTCCACCCAAAAGAGGCATTGATTTATTTATAAATTTGGTGTTAGGAGCTTCCCGAATATTCAATACACCTTATAGAATAGGCACATTGGAATTGAAGGAGTTGCAGATGCAACTTTAAGAGTTTCTAAAGAAGGGGTATATACACCCAAGTGTGTCACCTTGGGGAACCCAAATACTATTTGTAAAGAACAAATATGGAACCTTAGGGCTATGTGTTGATTTCAGAGAACTCAATAAGGTCACCATAAAGAACACATATCCTTTGCAAATAATTGATGATTTGTTTGATCAATTGAAAGGTCCAAAAATATTTTCCAATATTGAATTGAGATTTGGATATCATCAAGTAAGGATAAAGAAATAATACATCACCAAGACAGCAATTCAGGGCAAGATATTGACATTATGAATTCACGGTACTTCCATTTGGACTATCAAATTCCCAAACAATGTTTTATGTGCTTGATTAATGGAGTGTTCATGGAGTACATGAACAAGTTTGTAATTGTATTCCTAGATGATATACTCATCTAATATAATTCAGAAGAGGAACATGAGAAATATTTAAGAATGGTGTTGCAAGGTTTAAGAGAGCATAAATTGTATGCTAAGATAAGTAAGTGCATCTTTTATCAAAAAAAGATTCACTACTTGGGCCATATCATTTTAGAAACATGGATAGAACTTGATCATTAGAAGATAGAGGCCATTAGAGGATGGACAACACAAAATAATGTGACATAGGTTATATCATTCATGGGTCTTTTCGGTTATTACCAAAGATTCATAAAAGGATTCTCAAGGATTGAAACTCCAATCACTTATTTTCAAAAGAAGGGAGTGAAATTTGAGTGTACACCCAAGTGTGAAGAGAGTATTCATAATTTGAAGAAAATATTGGCAAGTGCACCAATCTTGAAGATTTTCGATCCAAATGAAGAAAAAGTTGTGTGCATCGATGCATGTGAGGAAGGGCTTGGTGGAGTCCTTAGTGAAAAGGATCATATCGTATCCTATGAGTCCAAAAAATTAAAAGAGCATGAAAGAAATTATGCTACCCATGATATAGAGTTAGAAACTGTAATACATGCATTAAAAATGTGGTGACATTACCTCATGAGTAAGAAATTTGATCTAAGGACGGACCACTATTGTATGAAGCATTTGTTTGGACAACCAACACTAAATGCTAGGAAAACTAGATGGATGGAATTTCTGAGTGAATATGACTTCAAAATTAAGCATATAAATGGAAAGGAAAATCAAGTGGTTGATGTACTTAGTAGGATATCTCATGAAATGCATATTGCAACCATCAACATGTACAAGATTGATATGAAAGATCAAATTATTGCAGTAGCAAATTCAGATCAACATTATCTTAAAGTAAAAGAGATATTATAGAAAGGTAATTTTCAACAAAAAATTAATTTTTATGAGCTAAAAGAAGATGGAATTCTTATGTACAAAGGTAAAGTGTATGTGTTGAATTCCAGCTAGCTGAAAAATATGGTTATGAAGGAAATGGATAACGTGCCATATGAAGGACACTGAGGATATCAAAAGATAATTGCATTTTTGAGAAGCCAATACTTTTGGTTGAGAATGAAAAAGGAGGTGGTTACTTACATAGTGAGATGTCTAGAATTCCAAAAGCTAAAGACAGAACATAGACACCCAACAAGTTTTCTACAACAATTTCCCATTCCATAATGGAAGTGGGAATTTGTCACGATTTATTTTCTTACTAAGATGCCCAAAATAGTGAAGCAACATGATGTGATCATAGTGGTGGTGGATAACTTGACAAAGGAAACACATTTTATTCCAGTAGAGACTACAGAGGGAAACACATATTGTAGAAATATATATGAAATAAGTTGCTAGGATACATGGAGTGCTTAAGGAAATAGTTTCAGATAGAGATCCAAAGTTTACTTCAAATTTTTGGAAAGGTTTGTTCAAGGGATTTTGAAAAAATATAAATTTTAGTATAGCATATCATCGAGAGTCATATGGGAAAAAATAAAGGACTAATAGGATAATTGAGAACATTCTTAGAATGTATGTGATGGATCAACACTCGAAGTGGGAAGATTATATTCACTTAGTTGAATATTCCTACAATAATGGGTATCATGCATCATTGAAAATGAGTTTGTTTGAAGCATTTTATGGAAGAAAATGTAACACTCTCGTGAGTTGAGATAATATAGAAGACATAGAAATTGTTGGGCCATATTTGTTAAAGGAAATGGAAGAGTAAATGACAAAGACAAAAATAAAATTAATGGATACCCAAGATGGGAATAAAATTTGTGCAGACAAGAATAGAGTTTTCAAATATTTTAAAGTGGGAGAACATGTCTTCTTAAAAGTAAAGGAAATATAAGTTTGATAAGATTAGGAATTTTCCCAAATTTGGTAGTAAGAGATTGTGGAACTTTTGAAATATTAAAAAAGATAGGGCCAATTACATACATACTAGCATTTCCTGCATTCGTGAGAGTGTATAATGTATTTCACGTATCATTATTGAAGAAATATGTTCCTAAACCTAGCCACGTAATTGATTGGAATTGGATATAGGTGGAGCACAAAGGGGATTTCCGAGTGGAACCAGTAACATCCTCGACCGAAAACTCAAACTTCTCCAGGAAAAATACATAGGGCTCGTAAAGGTTCAATGGACTTGTTACAATTTTGAAGATTTTATATGGGAGCATGAAGAAAACATGTGGGAGGAATACCCACATATGTTTGAAATTTTTGAAGAAAATAATATGCAAGACTCCAGTTTGAGAAGCTAGAGTTCCAGAACCACATCTTAGAGTCCTATCCAACTCTGTTAGGGACCTTGATAAACGACTCTCTCATTCCTTAGATTATCCTTGATAAATGAATGATACATCCCTTGGGTTATCCTTGATAAGAGGATGATACATCCCTTAGGTTAGCCTTGATAAACGAATGGTACATCCCTTTGGTTAACCTTGATAAATCAATGGTGAATTCCTTGGGTTGGTGAGTTGAGAGGAACTTGGGATTTTGGTTGAAGTTGTTGTTGGAGTTTTTAAATTGCATAATTTTATTTCTAAGTATTGTGATGTAAAATTTTATATATTTGTATGTCAACATAGATTGAACTGAGGATGACGCACACATGTAGGGGAGGGGGAATGTAATATCCCCACTATAATCTCTTGCTTAATTAATACTTGTGTATATACAATATGTCACTATGACCAAACGATGTAATATGAGAACAAAATTTCTATGTTTTAATAATAAAATGTGATGTCAGCTGCTAAGGGGACATGTATAAGAGATGGGGGTTGAATTGGTCCAAAATAAAATGGAGTCTCTAGGAAAATGGCCAAGGGGTCTAGTGGGGTATTACACATGTATATTAATTCAACCCATTTCCATAAATTTTCTATTTGTTTATGAACCTTCCCATTTTCTAATTGAGTGTTCCCAAACCCAATCATTGAATACATGTAAGAGCATGGGTCTGAGTATTCACATCCAGTAGTTACTAAGCAAATGGAGGTTGAGTAAAATCATCTTGGGGAATAATGTGAGTCAAGAAAGACAATCCAAAGAGAGAAAATATATATGGGGGATGAAATAAGTTTTATACATGGATTTTGTGTGCACGAGGCGAAAGTGGAGATCTAGAAAGAGAGTTTGGAGTTGGTGCTGACATGAAGGGTCAATTCTATATAAATATGGAGCGTATTGGAGAATATTTGGAGGTGGAAACTAAAGAACCAAATTTTTCAGGCCTGAAGACTGAACTCTTGGGTGATTTGCACAAGAACAACAAGTATTTGTTGTTGTTTCTAGTAATTTTTCCTAGCAGTCGGTTCCATGGAGTTCCTAGCTGGGATATTCCTGGCTACATGTGCTAGAGAGACCCTGATAAATGAATGGGACGTTTGGGGGACTAAGACCAATGAAGGGGTACATTACTTGGGTTAGGCGGGTTAAGAGGAAGAGAGATGGTGGAAAATTGGGATAGATGTAGGAATATATCAGTGAGTTGTGATTTTTATGAGCTGTGAGTGGACTATGAGATACCACCCTCTTTTATGGATTACTAGCCTTAGCTCGAGGGTGACTAGTTGTTGATATTTGGAACAATCACAACTCACTGGGTGGAATGTCCATCCCAAATAGAATAGGTGGGTTAATGAAGTGTCTTATCAACGTGAAACATGTGCCAAGATGGTGGGAAAGAACTTACTTTCAGCAAGTTATATGGTTGATGCATGTGTTGATATATCTTCTCTAAATAATGGTGTATATTTTTTCTATGGGATATTGGTTTGGCCAAGGGTATCTGTATTAGAAATTTGTACAAGTTGAATATGACTACATAAATTTTGGTTAGTGGCAATGCAATTTCAATGAAAAATGAAAAACCAATAACAATTCTAAAGACATTGAACATCATTGTAACACTCCATTATGAAGCTTATAATTATATCGAGATTAATGAAAGACACCATAAAACTTACTAAGAAGGAAAATCATTCAAATTGTTGGCCATCATGTCACAAGTGGGAATTGATGATGTGTGATGGATGAGGTGGATCAGTGAGTTGGAATGGAGAAACTTCAATGAGGAAAATAGAAAGCTTTCTTAACACTTCATTATGGACCTGCAAAATGAATACACCACCAACTCTCATAATTGATTCTGCATAGAGCCACATGAATTTTTATGAGGGAACATGATTGGTGGTTGAGTAATTTAATACTACTAACAACCCTGATCTTTGGAGGAGAAAAAATATCAATTGAATAACCTAATGAACATAACACCACAACCTTTTCCCCTTCATAAATTTTGACCCTAGACAACAAGTCACGTTTGGAAGAAATGAAAGTAATCCCAAGGGGTTCGGTGGAGGAAGAGGCCAAAGGTGGTAAATCATCATGGGGATGAAGGGGGAAAGGGCAATATGAAAGGAATATATAATAAAATTGGCCCAATAAGAGAAACAAAGAGTGGTATCAGAGAGAGAGAGAGAGACAGAGAGAGAGAGAGAGAGACCATTAAATGTGGACATGTGCATGGAACATAACATACTGTGCAAAGAGGAGAACAAGTTAGAGAAGAGAATGTGAGTAGTAGATTGAGAGGTTGATGTTGTAGTGAGAAAAGGTGTTCATTTTCACATATCAAAGAAAATAAGAAATTGGAGAGTTTTCCTTTAAGAAAAAATGAAGCTCATCCAGAATATTGATGAGCACCCTGAAACAGAGAAGACCCGGATCAATATTGGAGAAATATGGGTTGCATATTGGTACTTACTGGACATAAATCGAGACTAGTAAGGGGAGGTTTATGAGGGATTGTATATCAGAGAAGGGGATCCCTTGTACAGGGGAACGTATGTTGTTTTCAGTGGAGGAAGAAGAGTAACCTTCCTAGATCATCATAAATTTCAGAACCAACTGAATCATCCCCCTTGTAATATCATGGCTTGGAACGTTGTTGGCATGTTGTATGAAGGAAGTTTGAAACAAAGCCTAAGGTTGGGAGGAAATACATCCCCTCTCAGTCAATCGGTTATTTATCACATTCATTGAACATATAAGTGTTTGATTTGTCTTGTAAGATTAATTTTTTATATTGTAATTCTGTTGTTTCTGATTTGAATTTTATAAATGGGAAACATGTATGAAATGGTTGAATTCCTAAGTGAAATGGAATATGATTATTTGTTTTCATTGTTAGTCTAATGATTTCTAGAATAAGACAAGTAGGGGTAGTCTTCATTCTTGTGGATCTTATAGCTTGGGAGAGAAGATTGAAAGATATGGACAAAATATTGATTTGGAAAGTGATTTTAATACCTTGGTCCCAAGATAATCCTTGTACGGATAAAATGGCCTTAAGCCCTAGGAATCCTTTAGCACCTAACTGGAAAGCTTGCAAGATATGCAATAAATTTTCCTTCGGTGAAGTCAAAAATCCTTATATGGTCTTAGTGTAGTACCATAACTTATGAAGATCTAGTAGAACTCTTGAAGAACCCATGAAATTGGCTAAGTCCCAATTTCAGACAATTATCCATTAGAAAACCTCCTGATTGAATCAGAGAAGATCCTAGACATCAATTCGGTGCGACGAATGGATCTCAACGTTACATTGAAGGATGAGGGTGTCAGGGGTTTCAAGTTTTGAAGTAGAGAAAGAGGTTTTGGCGACAATAATTCATGGATAATATATATCTTAACATTGACTTATCACTAATGATCTATGACGATGGATGAAAATTCTAAATGCAATTTCGATATAAAAAGTTAAATGTATATTTATTAAGGTTATCAAAATGAATGTTAAAGTTCCAAATACAATGCATTAGTATATTTTGTTGATTTTAACAAGGATATGAAAATAATTTTGTCACTATTTTGAAATAATTGAATAGATAAATGGTAGGGAATTATGAATCAATTAAATGGTCTAAAAACATGATCACAAAAATCAACCACACTAAACAAATATGAAATAAAAAAGTTTGAGATTTGGGGTTTCAATTTTAAAAATATTTTCATTCTATATTTCATAATGATTTAAATTCACTTCAGTTCTAAAAATATTCTCATTCTAAATTTCATAGTGATCTAAATTTGCATTCCCATTCTATACTTCATAGTGATTTAGATTTTCTTTCTACATTCTCATAAAATAAGGTGTTCATTGCATCACTCTTACTCTAATGCATTTCTATTAGTGTGTTTATCGTAGGTAAATTTTCTTATTTTGTTTTATAAATTGATTTCAGTATTTGTACAAAACATAATAAATACATAAAGCATATTTTCTCACTATTATGAAATTGTAGGGAAATCATTAAGATTTGAAATTTAGTAATGCGTTTATAGATGATCTAATAGTATGATCACAAAATATCAACAATATTAAGAAAATGTGAAATAAAATAATCTCTTATTTGGGATTTAAGTTATGACAATATTTGCATGAACTATATTCCTTAGTGATTTATAACGAAATTTGATTTCCACATTCTCATAAAATAAGTTGTTTGTTACATTAATTTCATTATATTGGCTAGATTTTAGCATTCATAAAGTCAATAAAATTTGAATAAGTTTTTCACAACATAAATTTTAGTGTTTTGGTGGAAAAATTGATTATTTATTCATGCATTGATTTCGTTCTTTTGTATGTATCATTTATTTCAAATGGTTAACATCTATGATATATTTTATGTCGTCTCTTCCTTATAATGTTTTAGTGACAAAGGATTTAAAGTAAGTCACAATAAGACATACGCCCCAAATCACAAGCTAATAAATGTTGTACCACAAATAAAATGGTTATATGATTTCAATATCTCCAATTACAAATTCCCAAATGATGAGAATCTAAATTAGGAGGTCATATAATTCTGACTTCTTCAACATTTTTTAGGCCTCAATGCCTAAAAATCAATTGCAAAAGATTACATGAACTTGAAATTCCAATTGATTAAATCAAAACCCAAATTGTTGGGGCAATCTTTTGAATCCCAAATACAATCTTGGGTGCTAGAGTTTTCATTGGCTAATATTTTATTTTCCTATAGAGTATAAGTATTCACTAGGTTGGACACCTTCTATGAATTTCATGAGTGGGGTTCTTCATTAGGCGTCATGAAATGAAAAGGATTGAGTTAGGAGAAAACAACTTTTAATATTGGAAAGAATGAGAAGAAGGGTATGACTTTTACTATAATATCTTAAATGAAATATTTGAAAGTTCTATATGAAAATATGGGGAAATGAATAGGTGTGGCTAAAAGAAATCCCAACGAGGGTACATTAAGATTAATCTCAATGTAATAATTTTTTTTTTGTTTATATGCATACTATTAGATTCTGAGTATTCACCTTTTTCATTATTGAACATGGTTACATTATTATTATTAGGGTCATTTCTCATATACATTTTGAAGTCATATTGTTGATAACATTTTCTATATCAAAGATGATATTTGGTAAATTTTATTGATCGAAAACATATAGATATATAATGAGTATCATCTAAAATTTTGACTTAGCAACTTGCTTACTATTAGAACCAATGTAGATCCATCTTAACTTTAGATCTATGAAATCCCTAGAAGTAAAATCTTTGTCCGAACATGGATAGTTTAGAAATTTTTTACACTTTGAGATATTTTCTTCTCTTTCATTTTAACTTACAATTTTTTTAAGCATTAATTTCCTTTTCAAATAATATTTTTCCAAACAATCTTTCTTGACAATTTTAGATATCTTAAAACTATCAAAATACACCAAATTTATAATATTGAACATTGATATAAATAATTAAAATCTTATACATGGAAACAATGGAAACAATTTTAGATATCTTAAAACTATCAAAATACACCAAATTTATAATATTGAACATTGATATAAATAATTAATATCCTATACATGGAAAAAAAAAATTCTCTAACATATTTAGACCGAAATTTTAAAAATTTATATTTATATTTTATTTTTATTTTTAAAATAATATTAATTATTTGATAGTTTTTAGAAATTTTAAATGATTTATAATAACCAAAGGTATTAATTAATTAATTTATTTTTAAACATATTAAAGAATTTTTATCTTATCCTTATGTGGTTCCTAATTATAACTATTTCATGTTATCTAGTCAACTGCCATAATGCAACCCTTCAGAGGAGCGTAATGAGCCTAATGAGTTCGGCATCATGAAAAATTAGTCTAATGAATTCGGTATCATGAAAAATGATACATAAGGAATTCGGACAGTTAATAATTATATTAATTATCACTATATTATAACTATTAATACAGTTAATGCTTGATATTATTAATAAAATGATGCATAATGAATTTGGATAGTTAATAACTATATTAATTATCACTATATTATAACTATTAATATAGATAATGTTTGATATTATTAATAACTATTAAAATATAATTGATGGTTATAGTTAATTCGTAATATTTATAATATAATATTAATTATATTTTATTATAATAATTTAATATTAATAACCTTAACTTTATTAATAATTAATAATATATTAATATTAATTATTAATAGGGTTAAGGTTATTAATATTCAATTATTATAGTAAAAAGTGATTAATTTTATATTATATTATTAATATTAGGGACTAACTATATATAGCTATTAATAATATCAATCATTAAATATATTAATAATTATTAATATAGTGATAATTAATATGTTAAAAATATCAATGATTAACTATATTGATAGTTATTAATATAGAGATAATTAAGATATTTATTGTTAATATAAGTGAATACAAAATATTATTATCACTTAACTATTAGTATTATTAATAATATTTTATTGATTGGTGTAACGCCCCTAAACTGATAAATGATTAAAGATTATTAAGCAAGATTTAATTAGGGAAGAATTACAGTTAATAAAATAACATTGATTGCAGACTGCATTCAATGATCTGATAAACCGATTTAAAAGACAGTCAGTAAGAAAGGGGGATAACAACATAGTTACGTATGCACAGAGTTGCGTATGCAGGGTGCGGGAGCCCATAAATCCCGAGGCAATAAAACTTATTGTGGGACGCAGGTTGGAGGACGCGTGGAGGAGGTTGGTGGTAGAGTTACTACGTGAGGCGGTGGGGAGGAATAAGGGATGGGAAGAGGGGGATGGGCAGGCCATTGGGCGGGGAAAATGGATGCTGCGGGGATGTGAGCTCAGGACCACTGTAATTGCCGGAAGCAAAGAGATTATGCGTTTAACTATGAGCAGCGAATTGTTGCGCTTGATTATTTGGCTGCGGGCCTGTGATATTTCCTGTGGACTGTGATATTTCCTGTGGACTGTTATATCATCTGTGGATTGTTGGCTTGCTGTAGCAAGGAACAAAGTGTTCTGGACTGTGGTTTTGATCAAGGGAGGCACCGAGTTGCTGAAGGTTTTGGGCACAGAGGGCCAGGATATCCGTAGATATCCTGGAGCTAGGTAGTTTTCCTAGTTGGCAGGGAGGACAGTAGTTTTGGGCAGTTATT
>ML791966.1:0-18138 GCA_009831015.1 Picea engelmannii
TTTAAGGTATGTTTAAAATATAGATTTTTTTATTGTGTATTATTCATTTATTTTCAATTTTGAATGTTAAGAGGGATTATTCTTCTCATAGTTCTATAGCTAAAGTTAGTCTTGCATCTTTGTATTTTTATTTTCTTCATTTTTTCCCTATTTTTTCTTGAGTTAAGTCTTGATGTACTTATTTCTCCTTTTTTGGATTCATTTAGAGTATTCTTCTTTTCTTTTTGTACACATTATTTCCCAAGTCTTGTTGATCAAGCTTACAATTGGATTGTTTTTTTGAAATTAATATGTTACATTAATTATGAGGCGACAAGGGTTGGGGGATCTCATTGATCTTGAAGTAAACCACACGATCAAATATGAGTGGGGGATCAGATTACATACTAACAATGAAACTAAATCATTGGTTGTGTCTCGAGGAGTAAAGATACCAAGGGAGCAACTTCAAGGAAGAATAATCGTTATTAGTGACTCTTTCATCATCATTCTAGCCTTCGCATAGAGAATACCACCCTCTTCCCTAACCATAGATCACATCTTTGAAAGACTAATTTTTTTATTAAAGGAATTTCACAAGGTATCCTTATATTGAGTTAAGAGGTATTTTAATTCCAAGGTACACAAAATTACCAACAAAATATCTTTAGAACTTGCATGATCCAAGTGGATAGCAATGCCCAACCAAATATACCACTAACTTAGAAATGATTATACACCTTGCTAGTTTCGCAAGTCTTGAAATTATAACACATTTTTCAAGCACTTCCCATGTGCTTTTGGTGATTAACATGGCCCAAGCATCTCTGATTAATGGGTTGACCAAACACATAGCTCAAAATAAGATATGAAATGGTCCAAGAAATGCTCCAAATGGAGTTTGTATGTGAAAGTTGTGACCCTAAGAAGTCGATGTATCAACTAAGCTCCTTGGGGCCCGCATTGCTTTGGACACCTCATCTCATAAGGTTAGGGTTTTAGACTTTATGTTAAAATGTAGTTTCAACTTCATGTAATGGGATTTTTTAAGAATATGGATAACTTGCACATTTGTTCTCATATATCAACTACAATCATTCTAGCTAGTTTTTAATGCTATGCATATTATAGTGTTTTCATCGTTTCATTCATTAATAGAGTTTGTGTTTCATTGTATTATTGTGCTCTTTTTAATATGTTTATGTTATTTCGCTTGGTATTGTTATCTTCATTTCAATCTCAACATAATCTGAATCACTAAAGGAAGTTAGTGAGGATGGTCGAAGTTATGTGAGAACATATTCACATCCCCTATTCCATGATGATTTTGATTATAGGTTGAAAACCAGAGGCTCGAGACTCTAAGTCATCCTCTGTTAGCTCTAGTGTCCAACCCCTTAATTACATAGACCTTGGAAATCCTCTTTTGCATCGTCATTTGACAAACTCACTATGTTTACTCACATTTTTTTCTTTAGGGATTCGATCCAGGTTTGCAATCATCGCATTCCTTCTAAGATAGATGACAATTAATGGACATGAATAGTGTTTGGAAATTCTCATTCCCCTATGTTGTTATTTATTTTGTAAACTTCATCTTGTAGGGAAGCTCGTAGATTTCCAACCTAGGGGTTTCTTGGCCTAATTCTCTCTTAGTCTAACCTTGGATTTTTTTTTGGTTTTCTGAGAAAATCAATAACTATTCGGGCACGTACTCATGTGACACGTGGTCGTGTTATCTAACTGCTACCACTATAACCCCAAGCATGTCAACGCGTCCCCTCACATGGAACACAAGGATAGTCAAGGGTTTCGAACCAGTGACTTCACATAATGGAGTGCCTTAACAGTACACACCATAACCAATTGTTCTACACATCGGTGGCAACCTTGGCTTATTTTGTTATGGACCACTATGATTGTTTTTTTTCCACCATGGGGGATGTGTGAGAATATTAACTTTATGTAAAAGCCTACGTCAAAGAAATTGAAAGAATTAAAGCCAACTTTATCATGGATTCAAGGCAGGAGGAAGCATGGAGATCCCAAGTCAACTCAAAGTTTATGAACGATAAGACAAGTAGGGACCATGATCTGGATTATGTAGACAACAAAATGAAGGTAGGGATATAAATGGGAACACACAGAGATATGGTAGCTTATCTAAAAAGAGATATGTGTCAGCTACATTCATGTGTAAGAAGACATTACAAGAGACCAAAGTTGTCTTTTTAACATAAAGTATAAATTGCTAAGATGAAAAAACCCTAAAGATACAAAACCCTAACCTTATAAATGATGTGGCAAAAAGAATGTGGGCCCTAAGGAGGTTAGTTGATACATAAACTTCCAAGGGTGAAACATTTTCATACAAACTTTGTTTGGGGAATTTATTGGACCTTTAAAAAACCTAATCCATGCTTTATGTGTTTGGTAGGCCAAGCAATAAAATATTATGTGGCCTATGTCAACTGCCAAAATGCAAGGAGAATTCCCAAAAACTGCACTAGAATTTTGGGACCTAAAAGACTGTAGTAGAGCTAGCAAGTTGTGGGACCATTCCAAGTGAGTGGAATGAATGGGTAACCACCAAAATCCAATTGGAGTTTGTCATCCCCCCTTAGGAATCAATGGTCCCCATTGTGTCAAGTTCCTCCATCAAATGGGGAAACTTTTGTTGAATATGACTCATGGTCATCACTTTCCCTAGTGAAGTAGCTACCCTGCTTTGACAACCCAATAGAATTTGGTGTTATATTGGTGAGTTTCGTTTGTCTTGGTGTCCATGATTTGGTCAACTTCGACCCACTAAATTTAATCACGATTAATTTCCATAGGGGCCAAGTGATTGGCCACCTCTAAGGTGTGAAAATAGGTGGAAAATATGATTAAAGAAGCTCCACATTAAGTACAAGGTGCAAGCCAAGGAAAGGGGGAATACTTAATTCAAAATCATTCTCACCCACAACCTTGGTGATATGGTAAGGCTTATATTTGAGTGGAAAGAGATTTCAATGGGGTCCTATGAGGCTTTATTTCTATAAATGCAACCATGCCTTCTCTCCCATCAAAAACTTGTGTGGGACCTTGTGTCACTTGTCCTTCGCATTGGCTTTCTAAAAAATATCATGAACTTGTTGTTGGATGTGCTAGATATGTTCAACAAATTTGAATACTCTATCAACCTTAGTCTAAGCATGGCAGGATTCTTCTTATGTAAATGCAAGCGGTAGAGCTACATTAATTAGGGCCAATGATTGGAACCCCAAGCACACTTGAAAAGGGTTGTGCCCAATAGAGTTATGAAGAGATCTATTGTATTTATGTTGGACATAAGTAAGGCTCTCATCCCATGTGGGTGGATGTTTGGAGTTATACATTATTGGGATATGCACGGTCATCCTATTGGCTACCTCTATTTGTCCATCAATTTGGAGGTGGAAGGAAATCAATTTGGTCAGCTTGGTGTCCATCTTGACCACAAGATTGACTAGAAAGTACTCAAGAATCTATTGTCCTTACCTAAAAATATTGGTCTATGGGAGCCCAAAATGAACCCAAACATGCTTGAAGAAGATCTTAATAGAGGCCTTTGTTGTTATACTCTTGTATTTTTTTATACATATTTCCATACATAATGTTGATTATTTTCACATAAATGTTGATGATTATATTATAAATCGAAAAAACACATTGAAATGCATGAGAAATTCTTTAGGGTCCGTAGTCTTCCATAAATGTAAGGACAATTTCCAAGCTTATGTACAACATGTACCTTACCACAGAAATTATGCTTTTTGAAAATGCAAAATGTTTAATAACACCTTTCACTTATGTTGCTAAGTTCCAAAATCAAAAGTTTGTACATACATGCACATGCAAGAATTTGTGGTTTTTATTGAGAGAGAGTGTTTTTAATTAATTTTCAACATATTGTGTTTTGTATTTTTTCATTTTATTATGTAGTAAGTAGGTATAAAGGAACATATATAAGGATTTTGTTGATTTTTGGAGAACATTTAATATTGAATTTTTGTTATAATCGAAAGTTTAAGGTATGTTTAAAGTATAGATTTTTTATCGTTTTTCAGTATTGAATGTTAAGAGGGAATACTCTTCTCATAGTTTTATAGCCAAAATTAGTCTTGTATCTTTGTATTTTTATTTTCCTCATTTTTTTCCTATTTCTTCTTGAGCTAAGTCTTGATGTACTTATTTCCCCTTTTTTGAGTCATTTTGAGTATTCCTCTTTTTTTTTGTACACATTCTTTCCCAAGTCTTGTTGATCAAGCTTACAATTGGATTGATTATTTGGCATTAATATGTTACACTCGTTATAAGGCAACAAGGGTTGGGGGATCTCATTGATCTTGAAGGAAAGCAGAAGATCAAATATGAGTGGGGGATTGAATTAGACACTAACAATGAAGATAAAGCATTGGTTGTGTCTCAAGGAGTAAATATACCAAGGGAGCAACTTCAATGAAGAATAATCATTATTAGTGAATCTTTCATCATCATTCTATCCTTGGCATAGAGAAGACCATCCTCTTCCCTAGACATACCCCACATATTTGAAAGGCTAAGTTTTCTATTAAAGGAATTCTGGAAGGTATCCTTCTATTGAGTTAAGAGGAATTTCAACTCCAAGCTAGACGAAATTGCCAACAAAAGATATCTATAACTTGAATGATCCAAATGGATAGCAATGCTCAAAAAAATCTACCACTAACTTAGAAATGATTCTACACCTTGCTAGTTTTACAAGTCTTGAACTTCTAACATATTTTTTAGGCACTTCCCATGTTCTTTTGGTGATTAACATGGCCCAAGCATTTCTGGTTGATGGGTTGACCAAACACATAGCTGAAAAACAAGCTATGCAATGGTCCAAGAAATGCCCCAAATGGAGTTTGTATGTGAAAGTTGTGACCCCAAGAAGTTGATGTATCAACTAAGCTCCTTGGGGCCCACATTCCTTTTTCCACCTCATCTCATAAGGTTAGGGATTTTGTACTTTATGTTAAAATATAGTTTCAACTTCTTGTGATGGGATTTTTTACAAATAAGGATAACCGACACATGTGTTCTCATATATCAACTACAATCATTCTATCTAGTTTGTATTGCTTTGCATATTATATTGTTTTCATTGTTTCATTCATTGATAGAGTTTGTGTTTCATTGTTTTGTTGTGCTCTTTGTAAGATGTTTATGTTATTTCACTTGGTATTGTTATCTTCATTTCGTTCTCCACATAATTTGAATCACTAGAGGTAGTTAGTGGGTATGGTTGGAGTTATGTGAGAGCATATTCACATCCCCTATCCCATGATGATTTTGATTATAGGTTGAAAAAGGGAGGCTCAAGACTCTAAGTCATCCTCTGTTAGATCTAGTGTCCAACCCCTTAATTCCATAAACCTTGGTAACCCTTTCTTACATCGTCATTTGAAAAACTCACTATGTTTATTCGCATTATGATTCTTTAGGGATTTGATCCATTTTTTTAATCCTTTCATTCCTTCTAAGATGGATGAAAATTAATGGACATGAATGGTGTTTGGAAATTATCATTCTCTTATGTTATCAGTCGTTTGGGAAACTCCATCTTTTACAGAACCTTGTAGATTTGCAACCTGGGGGTTTCTTGACCTAATGCTCTCTTAGTCTAACCTTGTCTTATGTTGTTATGGACCACTGTGATTGTTTTTTTGCCACAATGGGGGATGTGTGATAAGTTTAAGCTTATGTATAAGCGTACTTCGAAGAAATTGCAAGAATTAAAGCCAACTTGAGCATGACTTCAATGCGGGAGGAATCATGGAGATCCCAAGTTGACTTGAAGTTTACTAAGGATAAGACAAGTAGGGACCATGATATGGATTATGTAGAGAAAAAAATGAAGGTAGGGATATAAATGGAAACAAAAATATATAGTGTAGAGAGAACAATAGTACAATGAAACTTAAATTCTATTAATAAATGAAATAAGAAAATATTGTAAAATGCAAAGCAATACAAACTAGCTAGAAAGGTAGTAGCTTATCTATGAAGACAGATGTGTCAGCTAAATTCATGTGTAAGAAGACATTACAAGAGATCAAAGTTGTCTTTTTAGCATAAAGTATAAATTGATAAGATGAAAAAAACCTAAATACACAAAAGCCTAACCTTAAGAAATGATGTGGAAAAAAGAATGTGGGCCCTAAGGAAGTTATTTGATACATCAACTTCCAAGGGTGCAAATTTTTTATACAAACTTCGTTTGGGGAATTTATTGGAACATTAAGAAACCTAATCCATGCTTTATGTGTTTGGTAGTCTAAGCAATAAAAGATTATGCATCCTATGTCAATTTCCAAAATGCAAGGAGAATGCCCAAAAACCGCACTAGAAGTTTGGGACCTAAAATACTGTAATAGAGACAACAAGTTGTGGGACCTAAAAGACTGTAGTAAAGATAGCAAGTTGTGGGACCATTCTGAGTGAGTGAAATGAATGGGTCACCACCAGTATCCACTTGGAACTGGTCATCCCCCTAAGGAAGAAATGGTCCCCATTGTGTCAATTTTCTCCATCAAATGGGGAAACGTTTTTTGAATCTGACTCATGGTCATCACTTGCCCTAGCGAGGTAGCTACCCTGCTTTGACCACCCAATAGAATGTAATGTTCTATTGGTGAGTGTTTGTTGTCTTGGTTTCCATGATTTTGTCAAATTCCACCCGCTCAATGTAATCAAGATTTATTTCCATAGGGGCCAAGTGCTTAACCACCTCTGAGGTGTGAGAATAGGTGGAAAATATGATTGAAGAAGCTCCACATTAAATACAAGGTGTAATCCAAGGAAATGGGGAATACTTAATTTAAAATCATTCTCACCCACAACCTTGGTGATACTATAAATCTCATATTGGAGTGGAAGAGCTTTTGATGGGTTCATGTGAGGCACTCTTTCTATAAATGCAACCATGTCTTCTCTCCCATCAAAAACTTGTGTGGCACCTTGCACTACTTGTACTTGGAATTGGATTTCTATAAAATATCATGAACTTATTGTTGGATGTGCTAGATTTGTTCAACAAATTTGAATACTCTATCAGCCTCAATCTAAGCATGGGAGGATTATTCTTATGTAAATGCAAGCAACAGAGCTACGTTAATTGGGGCCAATTGTTGGAACCCCAAGCACACTTGAAAAGGGTTGTGGCCAATAGAATTATGAAGGGCTCTATTGTAGTCATGTTGGGCATAAGGAAGGCTCTCATCCCATGTGTGTGGATGTTTGGAGTTATACATTCTTAGGATATGCACATCCATCATGTTGAATAACTTTGTTTGTCATCCAATTTGGAGGTGGAAGGAAATCAATTTGGTTAGCTTGGTGTCCATCTTGACCACAAGATTGACTAGAAAGTACTCAAGAACCTATTGTCCTTAACTAAAAAAATTGGTCTGTGGGAGCCCAAAATGAAGCCAAACATAATCGAAGAAGAGATTAGCAGTGGCCTTTGTTGTGATACTCTTCTTGTATGGTGTCAAAATGGAAATCTCAAACAATTGATAAACAATCATGAATACATAGTCATTACCATGATTGGTTTAGGGAAAGCCATACATGTAGTCCATGGAGATGTACTCTCATAGTTTTTCCAAGGTAGGACTAATAGTGTACAACTCCTCCTTCTTGATGGCAATTTTAGCGATGTCATAAGCAGTGCATGATCTAATTTACTTGTGACCTCATTTTGGAGCTTTGGATAATAGAATTACTTTTGTAGAACTGCCACTATCTTGTCCATACTAAATTTCCATGCCACCTTACTGCAATGTGACTACCAAATTAACTTCTCACACTCACTTGAAGGAACACAGATATGGCCTAGATGGCATAAAAGTTCATCTTAGATATCAAAGTCTAAGAATGGTTTACCTATGCCTAGTGTCTGATAGCTAACAATGAAGTCGGGGTCATTGTCATACAATTGGGGTCACCTAGAGGTCTTTTGTCCATGAGAGTTTAACATTGTGGTCAACACCACAGACAGAGGTGAGTTGAGGCAATCCACAATATGTGTTTTTCTACATTTATTATACTTGATGTTCAAGTGGGACCGTTAGAGGTGCATGGGCCACTTATGATGGTAGTCATTCTATAACTTTCCTTGCATATGCATGACCTATATGGGTTTGTGATCAATGTGGTGGATCATATCCTTCTCCATAATGTAATGCTTCCATTGGTAGCAAACCTACATAATGGAGTGCACTCCTTGTCATAGGTGGGGTAACTACGTACTGTATTGGAGAGTGTATTGTTGTGATAAGCCACTACATGTCCATGTTGAGTGAGAACTACATTGACATCATAATATGAAGTATTTTGTAAATATCGAAGGGTTGGTTCAGGTTTGGTAGAGTGAGTATCAATGTCAAATGAAGGGGTTGTTTCAGATCCTTGAATGTTTTCTCGTGACTCATCCCAAATGAAATTGGCTTTGGCCCCACCCTTGGTCACTTGGCTCAGGGGCCAAGTGATATGAGAGAACCCCAAAGAAAACCTGTAATAAAATTTGGTGAGACCAAAGAAATTGTGGAGATCTATTGGAGTCATCGGGGCTAGCCAATCATGAATGACTTGGGTCTTGGCTAGATCCACATGCACATTGTGTTCATCCATGATGTATACCAGATACTGAATTCTCTACATGTCGAGTGAGCATTTATCTAGATTGGAATATAACTTGTGAATCCACATAGTGCTCAAGATTTTTTGAATGTGTTGAAAATGTTCTACCCAAGTTTTTTTGAAGATGAGGATATCATCCAATTATATGACCATAGAAGAATTTGTGAATGATCACAAGATATTTTCCATCATCCTCATAAACGTTGTTGGAGCATTAGTCAAGCCAAAATACATGACCAACAACTCTAAAAGGAGGTGGTCTTTCGTACATCATGATGGCACCTATTTTTGGCATGATTATATCACATTTTTCCTTCTTTTTTTCACACTCCACTATTGGAATACTGAGAGGAGGGGGTGAATCGGTATGAGCATTGTTACCACTTTTAACCACAATATTCAACTTTATCATAAATATATCATCAATGTATCATCTATTATTGCATTCAATATTTCATGAGCATAAAAAAAATAAGCAGCATCACATCAAATACACAATACACCGGAATGTACGTGGAAACCCAAATGGGAGAAAACAACTGAATGATTTCTTATATATTATTAATAATAAATTCATTGGAAGCACCAACTTCCCAATTCTCCAGCTACAACTGGAAGGAGGCTCCAACCTGAAGGAATCTACAACTCACTGAATTCTCTATCTCCAACCAAAAGGAGTATACAACCCCCTGATTCACAAACTCCAACCTTAAGGAAGCTACAACTCCCTGAATTCTATGACTCCAACCAAAAGGAGGATACAACCCCTTGATTATCAGGCTCCAACTTGAAGGAATCTCCAACTCCCTGAGTTCTCTAGCATCAACTAGAAGAAGGCTACAAACCCCTTTCCTCTCCCCATCCTACTGCCCTGAAATATAAGTGTAGACCAAACTATCACTACCACAATCACTGCCACTGTCATTGTCACTGCCACTATCTCCGTCACTGTCACATCAACCTGTCAGTGTATCCAACCTGTCACTTTCACTTTCACTTCAACTTGTCATTGTCATCGATACTCAACATCAATGAAACCATATCCTCTCACATGGATACCATCACCAAACCATGTACATCAACCATGCATCAATCATGCATCAACACTTGTACCAAACCGTGCACCAACACCTATACCCAACCATGCACCAACACCTATACCAAATCGTGCATCAACCATGCACCAACACCTATACCAAACTATGCATCTATAATGCACCAACAACCATACTAAACCATGCATCTACCATGCACCAAATCATGTACCATACCATCTATCAATCATGTACCATATCATGCATCAAACATGTACCATACCATGTATCAACCATGTACCATATCATGCATCAAACGTGTACCATACCATCAACCATGTACCAACATGTAACATAAATCATGTACAATGAGATGTGCCTCAACTATATACCATATCACTCATGATATGTCTCAATCATCCCATACACCATGTACCCTAAGATATAAACAATGAAGTGCCTCAACAAAGTGCCCAAGCATATACCAAGATCACCAACGTGTATCTATAACCATGCACCATATCATCAACCATATACCTCAAAGAACATGCCAATCTTCCATAGACCATGTACCATAATATGTACCAAGCAAGTATTATCAATGGTGTACCTCAACCAAGAACCAACATCACCAAGAGGTGTATCTCATACATGTGCTACCATATACCAAGTGTGAACTTCAACCATGTACCAACATCTCAAATATATGTCTCTAATAATGAACCATAACCATGAATATACCAAACCAAATATCAATATATCCAAGAGTATACTTATAACAATGTATCCAGTCATCACCAAGGCATACCAAACCATGTATCATCACCACTATGCATGTGCCATAACAACATAAGCATAACCCTTAAAACTTACCTTTGATCCTATAGTTGAGATGAAATTTTGTAATATTGACCCTAAACCTTTCCTCAGTCCTCAACAGCCTGACACCAACATAATCCCCAAATTTGTCTTATCCTCATGGGCTAAGAATTTATGTCACGTGGGGCCTCACGGGACTAACAATTTATGTCACGCGGGGCCCCGCATGACAGACATTGTGCAACCCACAGGGATGCCTCACGGTACACTACTTGTCTTACCCGCGAGGATCAACCAATTAGGGTTTTTACATAAAACCATATATATCCTCTATAATCTCAAAACTCCCACACTTCTCACATGTTGCTACCTCGTATTTCGTCGTCATAAACTTGCCAAATAGATCACTAGTTCACTAGAAGATATTCAATAGAATAAGTGAGTGAATGTACTTGCGAATGACTCCTTTAGTATTATTTATACTTTTGTTGGGTAACCTCCTTCCTTAATCCTAGGGGCTTCTTGACATTCTTGGTACAACCACTAGGGGCTTCTTGACCATTCTCCAAGGCTTCCAACTTCATGAGGGAATATCTCCCTAACCATGAGGAACCACGTGGAGTACCACCTATCATCGAGAACGGAATGATGAGGAATATCCATCTATGAGTGTGTTACTTGCTTTTTCACTTTCCCTCATGTCATTATTCCTCAAACAACTTTGGGTCTCATGACCACCCCTCTGGGGCTTCTTGTAGACTTCATCAAATGCACCCATCACATATATTGACATCAACCACTCTTGTTGACATCAATGACAACTAACTCACCATCAATATCGATCACAACTTGAGGTTATCTCAAACTCTCTAAGGGTTGATTTCAATGACAACCAACTGTCCAACATCCACCACTTCTTTTGTATATCTTTTAACCATAATTTTAATCTTTTTGGCTCAAGAATCATTCAGGTAAATCTTGTCCTATCTTTATTGGAAAATTAGTGAATTATATAGTACATTTTGTAGAAAATATATCTTTTGTGCCTAAATTGCATATAAAGATGATATATATAGGATACATGTTACTAAAGGCAAAGGAATGGTCTTTTGTGAAAGATTCTTGTTTGCAACGGAACCCACTTGCTACAAATATAGTCTTAAGAAATATGGTGAAGAGGGATTCTTCTTTCTACGAAACTCATTTAATAGAGATGTCCGTGTATAATGTATCACTACAACTGATGTTGTTGGAAATCACATTCCTTAGAACAAAATGTTGAGAATCTAAGATGGTGAACATATCATTTGTCATCAGATATTGATTCATGAGAATCATATTGCTACAGAACTGTGGATCTGCCATTGACTTCTAGTTTTCCAAGATTATGTTGTTGATATCTAATTATTGTGAAACTATAGGACAATGATAGAATTTTTTATGATATACAATCAGATTGTTGTTGTGCACATGCCATCCTCGACTGCAAATACGTAGCACTTTTAGACAATTCAAGATCATGCTATTTTTTAGCTATTGATTTAGTCTATTTTCTATTTTGTTGTAACTGATTTCTTTTAAAAATTAATACTCTATTTCAAGGAATCAACAATTCTTCATATTTTCATCTCGCTAATTGTCGACAGTTGTCAATGAAGTTGAACTAGAATCATTGCATTTGAACTCTTATACAAGGTAGTGTAGCATATTGATAGCCAACGAGAGAATAGGGAGAAGGGAATAAATACATTAAAACACCAAAGACATAATTATGTTGTGAAACCCTATTTACTAATTACAAGACATATTTTGTTGAATTTATGAGTATCAACTGTTGAAGTAACTTAGCGATGTAGTACTTCATCAACACCTTGCTTCACAGAGAAAGGGCTCACTCTAAAGGAAATTGATTGATGTTGCTTTACTTTCCAATTTTACTTTATGTTTTTGCTTATGAGTTTATATTGTTAATTTCTATTTTAAATTTGATTTCTTAAATGTTTGCAAAGATAATTCTAAGAGTGTTGTTTTGAGTGGTGTGCTTCAAGAAGTGTGAATTTTCCCCGTACATCAGCTCACAATTGATTGCTACAGGTCCTGCTGCTACAGAACCTAAGAACTATATCACCAGCTAAATGTTTCTTGTTACATCGCATTGTTTTTAGTAAATTAGAATTGGATATCTATATGGTCATTAAGAAATTTAATTAGGGTGTCCAACTAGATCATTAAAACCCTGAAGCCTTGCATATATGTTGCACGAGACCTCATAATATTTACAAGCCCTGGGTTGATAATTAAATGCATAAGTAAACTAAATATCCTGCTAAGAAATTAATGAGAGATATAGTGGACATGTCATTTTTGGCATCATTGTTGAGGAGGTGTCAAAATCCTTTGGGGAATTTTTAGTTTATTTGGAAAAGATAACACATGGTATGGCGATTTACATTACAAGAATAGACAACATTCTTCTATATAACATCTCACAAAGTGTTTTTCATTTAGAATCATATAGATGCATAAGAAGAGATAGAAATCCAAGAGCATGAGCACATGGTGCAGTAAGAACCACTTGTGGTACTAACCGATCTACATGTAGACAAGGAAAAGGATAAGGTTCAAGAAAAAATCTCCATACTCAACAATGTCATCAGGATTCTATTCATGAATCTGTACTAGAAACTTCTTCTGCATCAAAAGAAAAAAAATTCCTCACACTGTAGAATCAAAAAAAACAAAAGAATTGATTGTGGGTAGCCCGATTCAGACTCAAAATCTCAGAAAAATCTAGTTCACATACCAGAATATTCTGAAGGATTGATTTCTCCTGGAGAATCAAAAGTATCTAGGGGACCATTTCCTAAGTATTATGTGCTTATAATCATAGCAACAAAAGAGGGAGATAATTCTAACGTAACTTTTGATTTTTCGATTAGATATTTTGAAGAGGAAGCACCTATGAAAAATATTTCTCCCTCAAATCTTCCTAATTTGAATGGTTTGTCCAAGGAAGATCCAAAGACTTTTATTTTTGAGTTTGATGTTCTTTGCAGGAGTTATGATTATACAACATATGCTCAAAGGCTGAAACTGTTTCCTACCACGTTAACGAACGTAGCATTACGTTGGGTGGGAAAAGTATCAATACATGGGATGCTATGAAATGACCATTCCTCGGAAAGTATCAGGATTACTAAAAATCAAGTGACCTTCATGAGGAAATTTTCAAGTTAACTGAAAAGGAGGATGAAAGTTTGGAGGATTACATGGAATGATTTCAATACAATTTCCAAAGATCCAAATAGATTAAGTTGGATAAGGATACTCTGTGAACAATTTTGATAAGAGGTATACGAGATGATAGTCTTGATATTTTGAATTTAATGGGAGGATACATTTCTCAAATTGAATATGATCATATTTGTGAACTGTGTAAAATATATTCACGAGGAACTTCAAAACATGGGAAAGGTATTAGATACATTTCTGCAAGAATTACTAAAACATTGGGAGGAGGATTTACGCTTGGAGAAATCGGTAATTTGTTAGAAAATTAAAAAAATGATATTCTTAGCAAAATATGGATAACGCTTTCTCAGCAAAATATGGATAACAAGAAAGCGTTATCCAAAATATGGATATTCTTAGCACATTAAGCTCATATTTTGCTAAGAAAGTGTTATCCATATTTAAAAAGAAACAAGAAGAGTTTGAGAAAGCGTTATCCATATTTTGCTCGAAGTGCAGGAAAATACATCCTTTAAGAGAATGTACATTGAACAATGTTGAAGCATGTGTCATTTGTGAGAAGGATCATGTTACTAGCAATTTTCCTTCTTTAATTGAATTAAAAGTTGTGTATCAAGGAACTGGTAAAGTGGATGAGTAGATATGTTTTATTGATCAAAAGAAACCATGGAAACCACGACCACCATGGATAACTTGTGATCCTTCTCAATCATTTATTTCATTTGTGAATCATCAAAAAATTCCATATCCTCCACAATCTTGGTATCATTATGCACATTGGCCAAAATATCCACCACATCCAACCCAAAATTATTAGTGGTCACAAGGGTGGTGAAATTTTCCTATTGGAAACTATCAACAACAAGTTATTCGACAATTCCCTCAACAACAAAATCAACTACATCAACAAAAACAACAATTGCAGCTACCTGCTAGTAGTCCTCAACCATGACCACAACTACATGTACAATCCACACCTAATCTGAACAATAAAGCAACTCAGTCCACTTACACTGATGAGTTGTCTAGTTTTCCAGCTTGCTCAATCTCCCCTACTAACTATCAAGGAGTCCATTTAAGATCTACGGAAATTCTCAACAATCAACCAACTCCAATCATCTTTGAGGAAGAGAAGGAGGTTCAAAATAAAGTAGAAATCCAACCTACATAAAATCAGCTTATAAATATTTATCCAAGTACTTCACAAATTACATCCCCTAAAATATCAAATCAACTTCAAACTAAGGATGCATTGTTACCTCCCTATTTGGAGAGCCTAAATATTGATTGTTCAATATGAATTTGACATTCTTGGGGATTTGAAAAATGTGTGTGTTAAGATTCCATTATTTTAGGCCATCAGAGATGTACCCATTTATGCCAAGACTGTAAGAGAACTATTTTTAAAAAGACTTGTCAAAAAGAGGAAAAATCCTCCTACCGTCCAAGTAATTGGTCAACTCACAGATTTGATGCTTGGAAAAGTTGTCACTTTTGAGTATACAAATCCCAATATCCCTATTGTTGATGTATACATTAAAAATATTTGCATCCCTAATACTTTAATTGATTTAGGTTCTACCATAAACATGATGACTAGAGAACCCATGAAAAAACTTAAATTGACCAATTTGTGCCAAACTTCTATAGTCCTTCAAATGGATGATCAGTCTACTATTGAACCCGAAGGTATGCTAGAGGATATAATTATCTTTGTAGACTCTTGGGAGTATCCAGTAGATTTTGTAGTTTGGAAACCAAAATATGACCTTGGGGGTTATCCTTTAATCCTAGGTAGATCATGGTTGACCATTGTCGATGCCTATATCAATTGCATATATGGAGATATGACTATTTCCTATGGTGATGCTACTAAGAAATTAAATCTATATCCTCCTGCTAAACTAAGTTCAAATTGTGAAATACCTTTGTGGGTTTAAAACGAGGACAATGGTGAAGAAACAAACTGTATGATATCTCATTATGTTATAACAACAATCACCCTTCCTCTCTTACTACATGTTATTTAATTGTTTCAACAATTATTTATGGTTGATTTAGCCCTTATTTTCAAAGAAAAATATGAAGATGATCTCATTTGTGATGACATGATTGATCTTAAATCTCACATTAATGATGTTTTGCAAATGTTTATGGAAGGTTGTTCATCTTCTCTTGTAAAAAATGAATATAATCATATGCTTGGTTATCTATATCTCGCATCTCCAGTTACCACTAGCATGGCCATTGAAATTGTTCTGGAAAAAGAACTCAATTGTAATCCAAGCCTAGAAAAATTACTAAAACAACAACTCATTGAGTTGTTGCAAAAGCATCTTGGTGAATTTGCCTGGTAATATACCAATATGAAGGGAATTCATCCCAATATTTATATCCATCATATTTACATTGGGGAGAATTTCTGACCTAGTAGACAACCCCAACGTAGATTAAACCTTGCAATGAGAGAGATATTAAAGGAGGAATTACAAAAACTGTTGAACACAAATTGTATCTATTATATATCGTACAGACAATGGGTTTCACCCCTTGTCATTGTTCTAAAGAAAAATGGGAAATGGTGAATTTTTGTAGATTATAGAGAGTTGAATAAAGCCAATGCCAAAGACCATTTTCCTCTACCTTTCATAGACTGAGTCTTAGATACTTTGGCAGGTAAAAAGTATTTTTCTTTCCTCAATGGGCTTAGTGAGTATAACCGAATCCAACTAGCTCCAAAACACCAAGAAAAAAAAATGTTTCCTTTTCCATGGGGAACATTTGCTTAGCGAGTATTGCCTTTTGGAATTTTCAATGCACCTATCGCATTTCAATGAGTTGTACTTGGTATATTTTCATACTTGATACATGATTGTGTAGAAGTGTACATGGATGATTTTACAATGCATGGTGATATATTTGAGGAAGCCATGACTAATTTAGAAAAATTCCTCATACGATGCAAAGAAGTAAACTTCTCCCTCAACCATGAAAAATGGCATATGTTGTTAACTAAGAGGATAGTTTTGGGACATGATATTTAGTCGGTTGGAATCAAGGTGGATCGAATAAAGATTAAAGAAAGATCGGATATTTATGTTCCAAGAACACAAAAGGATGTTCGAAGCTTTCTAGGACATACTGGTTATTACATACACTTTATTGAAAATTTCACTAAGATAACATATCCAATGTTTTCTTTACTCATTAAATATGCATAATTGTTTGGAATAACCAATGTCAAATTGCTTTCAAAACTTTAAAAGAAACATTATATGTAGTACAAGTTCTGAAAAGACCAAATTGGTCCCTACCATTTCATGTATCAACTTATGCTTCCGATACAACTATTGGGGCAATTCTTGGGGATAAAGAATATTAGAATCCTTATGCAATCTATTTTATCAAAAAAAAACTAATGCATGCATAATTGAATTATACAAAGAGAAAAAAATAATTCATTGCAGTAGTACATTCTATCAATAAATTTCAACACTATATTACTAGGTATCCTACATTTTTGCATATTGATCATTCTGCCATTCGATATTTAATGAATGAACCAATTACCAATGGCAAGGTGACAAGATGGTTATTACTGTTACAAGAATTTGATATTACTATCGTTGATAAGCCTAGAAAAGAAAATGTTGTTGCAGATTTCCTTTCTAGAATTGTGAATGATGAAGAAGTTAATCTCGTTGAAGATACTTTTTCAAATGAACATTTATTCGCAATATCTATTAACACACTGTGGTATGCAGATATTGTTAGAAAAATAGGACCGCGGAGCAATAAAATAAAACAAATGCAGAAACAAAACACAGAAGACACACAATACAAGAGAGACACAGATTTACGTGGTTCACCCAGTGTGGGCTACGTCCACCAGAGAAATTGCCAGGTCCTTCCTTTATTATTATCCAGCAAATGAAGGGATACAACCTACAGCAAAACCCTCTATAACTTTCTCTTCTTTCTCTCACAATCTCCTCTCTCATAATACAATATTCACCATCAACCATAGCCGCAATACACTTCCCTCATAAAAGAGGGTTGCCTTCTAGGGCAAAAAACCCTAACATAATCTCTACCGTTAGATCTGCGACCTTATAAACCCCGCGTGGAAGAGTTTACATACTTCTGGGGTGTAAATACTTCATGGGGTATAAACATGGCTGAAAGCAAGGACCTCTGAATCAAGAAGATAATCAGGCTCTACAACCAACAATCTCCCACTTGGAGACTGATCTCAACAACTCCACCGCTGTTGTATATGTTGGACTCTGAACCTTCTTGGACCTGGCAAATTTCTCATCTTCATATTCATTCTTGAAGACCAACTGAAACTGAGCAAGAACTC
>ML791966.1:27884-52548 GCA_009831015.1 Picea engelmannii
TGTTATTCTTCCTTCTCATGCATTAGGCTTAGATAGATTCGAAAGAAATTCAGTGTCCATGATAAGCACTTTTCTGTCTAGGGTTAAGGTCAAGCCTTAGAGGTCGATCTACTTGTCCGCAGGCAGATTTTCCTACAACAATCCATCTGAATGATCATTATCTCCAATAAACTGCTGATAGTCTTCAAGGTAATTAGAACAAGGATAGAGCACAATTGTATCTATTCATAGTAGTACATAAATTCAATCCAATGGTTCACTACCACAACAAGTAACACACAAGTACTTGATCAGCAACGCATGGTTGCGAACAGTGAAACATATTCACCACAGTAGTCCTCATCTACTGTCATACAGTCTTCATAACAAACATCTGATAGCATCCTGCATAGAAACAATGTTATAATATAATATGATTTGTCTGGGCCAATCTTTCACTCACATCTGTGAGCTCTAAAAGAATATCTGCCACAGTAGTCTTCATCTATTGCCATATAATCTTCATAACAAACATTTGATAGCAATCTGCATAGAAACAATGTTATGATATAGATTGAATTATCTGGGCCAATCTTTCACTCACATCTGTGAGCTCTGAAAGAATATATGCCTCATGAACAGTGGAACATATCCACCATAGTAGTATATCTCTATTGTCTGGAGACAGGTAGTCTCCATAACAGTCATCTAATGCCATCCTACATAGAAAAATATTGTTAAAGATAAATTAAATCCTTTGGGCCAATCTTTCACTCACGTTTGTGAGATCTGAAAGAATATCTGCCCTCATCAGCAATGGGCTATCTACCCTATTCTTCACAAACAAGGAAGAAGGATTATTTCTGATTTCTAAGCCTGGACCATTTATCACCCTAGGCCATTCTTCCTACACTAATTAAAGTGCACCCTGGACAGAATGTATAAACCCTAAGAAATGTTTGGACCATTCCTCACCCTGGGCCATTCTTCCGACACTAAACAAAGTGTAACCTGGAGAGAATGAGTCTGCCCTAAGGAATGACTGTCCCTGATTGATGAGCCTGGACTATTCCCCACCCTGGGCCATTCCTCCGACACTAAACAAAGTGTAACCTGGAGAGAATGAGTCTGCCCTAAGGAATAACTGTCTGGACCATTCCCCACCCTGGGCCATTCTTCCGACACTAAACAAAGTGTAACCTAGAGAGAATGAATCTGCCCTAAGGAATGTCTTTCCTACATCAACCTCCAAAATGGACCATTCTTCGAAACTACTCACAACTCTGAACTTCGAAAGAATCACTGCCTGGCGAGGCGGACCATTCTACTTGACCACTACTCAGAGTGACTTCCAAGAAGAATGATTGTCCTAGACCACTCCCCATGTTAACCACAATGGGAAGTCGTTGTCTATGATACATCAGCAATCAGTCTGCCTCCCATGTTAACTACAATGGGAAGTCACTGTCCGTCAGAAATCTCAATCCACTTTCCGAACAGGAAAGCATCTATCCAATCTGAACTATTTTTCAATTGCAAAGATAAATGCTCCCTCCTAACTGGAGAGTTACTTAAATCACAAAAATAAATGTTTTTAAAAAATATTTTTTCATACCTTCTCTTAGCTTGGAGAATCTTCCTGATCCCCGTCTTCTCTAAGAAATATACAAACTTGATTCTGGATAGAGGTTTTGTCAGGATATCTGTTGTCTGCTCATCAGTGGGAATATACTTGAGCTTTACCTCTCCTTTCTAGACTTCATCATGGATAATGTAATGATTTATTTCAGATGTGCTTTAGTCTGGAATACTGTGAAGGCTTCATGTAGATCTGAACAATAGAGTATATCATAGTTGGAGAACTGGAACATATCCATGTGGAACTTCTTCTGTCATCATGAGATATGATCTTCTGAGTAGTCATCTTGATGTTATATGAAATCTTCATCACTCTTCTGATGTGCACTGGAGGTTCTCCACCAAGTTGTCTTCTTCTTGTCTGCATACAGGAATCTCTTTCTGGTATGCCTCAAAGTCTTGAGATTGCTCTTCATACGCTCTTTATTCAATTTCTCTGGAGAACATTCTTTGCATTTATCTGATGTAGAATTCCAACTCATGGATGTTGTGGATGATATAATGATTCATGTAGTGATATGTCTAGTGTACTGGAACAAGTAATCATCATAGTCTTCTCCCTCCATCTGAGACAACCTCTGGTTCTGGATCTCACAATGCTTTCATTAATAAGTCTTCCATACAATGTTCTTCATCACGACTTTCAGTTCTTCTGCTTGATTGCTTTCATATCAGGCTTGATAATCTTGTGATTATTGATGTAATGACTGGTTGTTCTGGCTTTTCTTTCTTTCTTTGAATCTTCATGTTCTTCTTCATGTTTTTCATTATCTCTTGGATCCATGAAGTTTCTTGTAGATTCCATGTTCTAGAGATTCCACTTCTTCCTTTCATCATAGGATCATGGATCTTTTAGTAGAAGAAGTCTCTTCCATCTTGCTTAGTATTCTTTGTCGGTTCATTTTCTTCAACAATTGATGCTTTGTGTTTCTCCTTCCTTTTCTTTAGCTCGGGACACTGATTCCTGTAGTGACCATACTTTTAACATTTGAAGCATTGTATTTCTGAAATGTCTTTCTCTTGATTTGGCTTCCTCCTTGAACCAAACTTCCTTTTGTTCCTGAAGTTCTTGAATCTTGTTGTGAAGGCTTTATCATCGTACTTCTTTTGGGGTTTCACTTTTGAATTTATCCTTGATTCTTCTTGAGCACAACAAGTCCAAATTTCTTCAAATGTCGGGTACTCCTTCCTTGTGTTCATGCTTGCGGAAAATGCATCCCATGTCTTGGGAAGACCATTGAGTACTATGTTCACCAATTCCTTTTCTGAAGTGATCTCTTCAATAGCTTGTAGTTGACATCTTAACTGGGAGATCCTTACAAAGTATGATATTATGTTGTCGTCATCATTCATCTTTATGTCATGGAGCTCATTCTTCAAACTCATAACTTGTCCAATGTTTCTGACTGAGAAGAGATTTGTTAGGGCATCATACATCTTCTTCGATGAGTCAAGATGGGAGATGTAGGGTATCAAGTGGTATTTTATGGAATCCACTATGATACTCATGGAATTGATGTCAACATCTTTGAACTTCTCCATAGCTGCAACGTTCTGTGGTTCCTTCTCTTCTCCTTCTTCAAACTCTGGCTTCACGATCTTTCCTTTCACAATATCCAACACTTTATTCTTAGAAAGGATGAGGCCAATCCTTGTCTTCCATGCTCTGAAGTTAGAGGCTCCATCTAGCTTGTTCTCAGACTTCATAGAGTTCATCATGGCTTGCTTGTCTTGGTCAAACCCTAGATTTGACCAAAAATCCAAACTTCACATCTTGATCTTCTGAGAGTACCAGGAGATGCGTTGGGCTAGGGCACACTGATTTATCTGGAGATTAGGTAAATCTCATCACTTAAGGTGCCTTGACAAGAGGTTTAGGGTTTCTACAACTGCTTCTGCTGGTAACCCTAGCTGCAGTGCTTTTGGAAACTGCTCCTGCTAGTAACCCTAGCGACAATACCTCAATAAGCTCAATATCTAGCGGCTATGTTTCCTTCCAGCGTTTTAGGATGAATGAAGAGGTGTGGGCCCATAACCTGTTAGAATATAGAAGATGGTGTGCTCATTTTACCATTGACGATACCTTCATCACCCAACCATAGGTCGAAGCCTCCCTCTGAGCACCTTAACCTTGACTGAGAATTCATCCAAAAGAAAACCCTAGGCTAGATAGCTAAACAAAGAGTAGCGCACCTTTCCCCAAGGATAGTGCATCACAAAAAGTTGATCAGATAGTCCAAACCGTAGCCAAGAGATATTCAAGCCAATACTGAGAACTAGCTGCACCTGCAACTCTCCTCCAAACCTGCGCACAAGACTACAACTGCAGTGCGCACCAAAACTGGGAATTGTAATTCTAATGTGTCACAAATGAGAACTGGCGCCCTGTATTTATAGTGATTCTGCCAGTTTTGTTGGGGCTGACTTCTCCTTCCGGATATGTGTATGTTCAGTATATTATTATTAATTCTGGCCGACTTCTTCTCTTGGAGGTTAATAGCCTAATATAAATTATCTTATTGAGCCGACAAGGCTCCTAGGGTTATTAGCCAACTCATCAGGGTTTCTCTTGCTTCCCGGAGTCTTCTATTCTCATTAGGTTCACACGTGGAGGTAAATACCTCCCGTAGCTACCATAATATTAACACATTTTTCATTGTGGCATTTGATCTTTTCGGTTCTTATTATCAATCTTGATACATGAATGGAAAGATTGCATCTTATTTGAAATCGTAGAAGTTGAATTGAAAATTGCATTTTCGAAAAAAGTGTATCATTTATTTGAAGTTAGGACTTTGCATTGTATTCATATTCATTTCTTTTACTTGTTGAGTCATAACATCATCAGTTTCACAACCACATCTTTTGAGTAAAAAAATCCACTAAAAGTAATGCTGATAAATTTAAAATTGATTAGAAACGATTTTATTTTTCAGGGTGCACAAACTAGCTTAAGATTTAGAGCCTTGGAATAGGATTTTGTAAGTAAACTTCTCCAAGGGGATTTACATGCGCCCCTTGACTATAACTTATTACTAGGGCGTATTTGAACTTATGATATGACTGCAATCGTATCATCCATTTTCCATACCTTTTTTTCCTCGTGGTGGGAAGATCGTGATGATCGATTAGTTATCCTTTGTGCATGTTAGTCCCAATGCATCAGTTGGACCTTTGATTCCCATGATCAATAATTCTCATCTAAAAACTGAGGATATTGGTGTCGGAATGTATTCCTCCCTTATGGGTACCTTTGATTTTGTGGCACCAATTCATCGTATATATGTCATGTCTAGTAGATATGCTTCGTAAACGAGGTATGTTCCTTTCTGGATTTCGTATTTTAACAATCCGTGGACCCTACCTTCCTCGACATCATCTTGTGAAGGTAAATCACATATTGGAATGGAAATGCAACTGTCAGCAGGAGAGATAGCATATCAAGTTGTTCTCGACTCAACTTCGAGAAGTTTACTCATAAAATCCTATTCCAAGGCTCTAAATCTTAAGCTAGTTTGTGCACCCTGAAAAATAAAATCGTTTCTAATCGATTTTAAAATTTATCAATGTTACTTTTAGTGGATTTGTTTACTCAAAAGATGTGGTCGTGAAACTAATTATGTTATGACTTTGCAAGTAAAATAAATGAATATGAATACAATGCAAAGTCCTAACTTCAAATAAATGATAATAAAAAAAATCAAAAATGCAATTTTCAATTCAACTTCTGTGATTTCAAATAAGATGCAATATTTCCATTCATGTATCAAGATCAATAACAAGAACCCAAAAGATCAAATGCCACAATGAAAAATGTATATTTTTGTATTTTCAATATAAAGAAATGAAAATGCAAGGACTGAACACTAACTTGATATATAATCCCTATTGTAAGAAAAACAAAACAAACCAAGCAGGATATCAAGAAGCAAACACCCAGCCCAAGATGCAAGGACAACCAATGAAAAATATGATGAGAAAGAAAAAAACGCCCGAAAATTCAACCAAAGAAAGGTTTCCTATCACTCTGCAGGAAATTAATAGTCATGACAGAGAGCCAAGAAGACTCAGAAACCATCAAAACTTACCCAACAAACACCAAACTCAACAATCAAGCAAACAAGGATGATGTACACGAGTGTTTAATAAAAAACCGTGTATGTACGTTCCCTATAGAATGATAGCTCGTGTATGTATGTGTATGTCAATGGAAAACCTGTGTATATGTATTAAAACACTACCAGGTTAAGGATAAGGCCAAGAAACTCAGACTCAAAAATGAAAATAGGATGTCAAGCAATGAAATGACAAGAAATTCAAGATAATTGAGAGCAATCAAATGAGAAAAACACTCCAAACCTCGAAAAAAATTCCCTCCCTAGTATGGTCACCAATTTTGTTACGAGGAAAATCACTCTACACCATGGGGTAAACCAAAACATACGGAAATGACTGCAAAAATCAACTCTAATCTCAAGTATGCTATATAAACAAACATGTTGACAAGACAAGGTAAAGAGCCTACCTCATCCAGACGTTCAATGAAGTCCATCGTTGAGCACTTGACTCAAATCTATATACGTGCAACTTGTCCTCAACAACCAAGATACACAAGCATATGGTGATAAGATATAAAGTTAGCACATATAATAGCATAATCCATCAATAGTCATAACAAATATGCCCATGGAATAACAATTCAAATATTTGCAAGACATTAATTGGACGAGAAAAGAGTATTTCTATTAAAATGTAATCAACAAAAGTGTATGAATGACAAAATTATGTGTCGATGCGTCCCAAAATCGAGAAACTAAGTCCCTTCAAGATGGGCCTCCACCACTTCAATCCTCCACCAAATACAAGCTCACATAAGAGAGACAATGAGGTTCTCCATCAAATAGGGAAGAGCTTGGGGACTAAACAATGTGTTCAGACTTAAAAGGACAAAGGGATGCAGAATCAGTATGAAGTGAATAATTTTTCCATAGTAACTTTGGTCTCAAAGTTGAATTATTCTCCTCCTCTTCGCGGCTTTGATATGGCCAATTTATAGGCTTCAAATGGAACTAATGGGTTGAGTCAGAACATTTCCAATATATGGAAGGTCAAGGATCATGTATCTCGTGATGTGACATGGAAACCCGACACCATTTTTTTAATTTTGGGCACAAAACCTGATGTACGTGGGTTGTAATGGTGAAACATGTGTATACGCATGTTTCATAGCTGTTAGGGCACGTATATGTGGAAAAATATGTTTTTTAGCTCTGGGAATTGCAAAAAAGGACTTAAATTCTGCATAGGGAAATGCAAAAGGCCTTCTGGAAAATTTGCATGGGGTGAGGAAAATCTTTCTATAACAATCATGGATCTAGGTTGCTTGATCTAACGGTTTGTATTTCTCCCAAAGTTCTTCCCTCAATCTGACAATTGGTTGGATTTCAGGACTTCGGCACTCTGGGACTCTGGGTTACTACAACTCTAAAACAGTTCAATTCCTTCGGAGGTTTACCTACCGAATAAGTCATAAAATGATGGTGACCAATTTATGTCAGTTAACACCTCATGCTCACTCTATTCTTCCACTATGCTTGATCAACGGTTGAGAATGCTCACGAAGTAGATCAACGGTTAGCGTTACTTCGTGATTCTGGCCTTCAATGATTAGCTAATAAAAAAATCTTGGATAGGCCCGAAGTTAGTAATCTCGAAGTAAAGTGGCTTGATGACATCACTCAATATGACTTCGACCCTAATTATCTTTTCCACTTGTCACCTTGATTCATCACTTTCAAGGTCCTTATGTGCCACATCAACCTTGACATTTGTAACCACCTGATTGGGCCACGTTTCCTTGCTGATGTGATCCTAATGATGTGGTCCTACTATTGTGTCACATGACTTATTTTGATGTTTTTTTAGTATTGTGTCCCGAAGTAACAAACCCTCATTAACACTTTTATATCAACCTTCGATCATCACTGAATTTCTTAATAGGTTTTTCCACCATTTGATCTTTCCTTATCTTGATCTGACGACCTCTATTTACTCTAGGACTCTGTGCCTTTGGCCCCGCTTATCTTATCCTTCCACTTTATGTTTATTAATGGTCGGCAGGATTTTCTAGTTCTTCCTCTGATCCAACGGTCAATGGGGGTTTGTTACTTCAGGACTTTGGCCTTTGGGTATTCCTACATGATTCAAACTTCTTTTCACCAGAGTGGTCAGCGTCGGATTTGACTACTTGATCCAACGGTTGAGATCTCACCCATAGGGATATTAGATCGACGGTCTGCATGAGTTTGGTTACTCCGGGACTCTGGAATATTGTGGATTACTATGTCCTTCCACTAAACTCGAACAGATGCTTGAGAATTCACCCGAATTCCCTCCTTGATCTAACGGTTGTCGGGATTTTGTGACTTCATGATCCTACCTTGTCTCCAATGTTCATCGAAGTGGTGAAGTGACGACATTCTTTTGTCCGCTACTTGATCCAATGGTCCATATTGCTACTGCTTTAGATATGATGTTTGATATTTAATCCTTCCCAACCTATGACTTCACCTCGATCTAATGATCCTAGATTGTCCCGAACTAAGAATGAATGGCTCATGTAACTCAATCCTTTACAAGGGATTCTTCTGTGTAGGCTCTCAATTCTGTGTGATCTGACGATCTAGGATTGTCCCAAGAACTACATCAATAGGCATGATTCCTCCTTGGTTTTTTTGGATTTTATTGTGTGGATTTTGATCCCGGTAGCACTTTTTCAATGTGTTATCCCTTCTGAGATTTCCTTCATCCTTTCTGAAGATATTAACATTGTGTGCTCTAATTTTGTGCGTGTATTCTTTGTATAATCTCCTTGCTATCTCTCATGAGCTTTAGGAACATAAGATCATTGTTGATCCTATCGTGATCAACAGTTACCATGAATTTCTTCTACCCCAAGGTGATCTTCCTTTTTCTCTGATTATTATACATGTTTGACTCATGTTTCCATCAATGACAACACACAATCAATAATTTCAAGACTAGGTACTTTGTTATCTAGTGATTTCCTTACTGCAATCTAATTATCATCTCACAAAACAATAATACTCTATTGAAATATTCAACTCAATATCATGCAGCGGAAGAATAAACAAGAAAACCAAATCAAGCACACATGAACACAAGAATTTTTAGGTAAATACCCTTGGAAAAAACCCTGAGGGAAAACCAGTGTTGAGAATGATTATATTATGCTAAAATCAGGGCTCTCGTAACAAGGATAATGGCCCACTGAGAGAAATACAAATGCAGACTAACCTAGCAAGGGCTGACCTGTTGTACAATCAATTTTGGCACACATTTCTAGGCATTTGTGAATGTCATTTTTGTGACCCGCGTATATCTATGACTTTCCTCACTGAGACTCGTGGATATATGTGACTGTCTCCTCTGTGATTCACAGATGTGTACGAAAAAACTGTATGAAAATATTTGTGCGTTCCAGCACTCTCATGTGGCTTCCTTTTGTTGAAACCCACCTGCGTATGCCTCTATTCTCTCTTCTCCTTAACCTGTATGATCTCTAGATGAAGGTCATTCTTCACATATCCAAGATCTTGAACCATATTCCTTCATGATCCAATACTCAATGTTGACTCTCTCAACACTTGTCAAGTCTAGTGTCTTTCTCCTTCACCATAGCCTTGTTTTTATAACCGTGAGTTACAATGTATTTCTAATCTCAAAAGTGATCTATTGTTGAGATTACTTCTCACACTCACTTTTAGATTTAGATTACATGCTCTATGCTAAGTACTTTTAGCATTTCTTAAATAATTCAATTAACTAATTACATAATTAATTAATAAAAGCAATTTACTTTAATAATTCCTTTAACTAAAGTAAATTCAAGAGTATAAGGATTTGGATGATTTCCACACGTCTAGATACATAGACATGTGCGGAAATACATGTCTGATGTTACCAATAACATCAGCAAGAACAACATAAGCTTTACTCCATGTGGGCGTGTGTATTATAGGATTATTTTGTTTCATATTGAGGTTGAAATTAAAACACTCATAATTGCATTACAGGTTCAATCAAACTTATGAAAAGCTTAGAAGCATTGATTGAACCAAATTCTTGAACTTGATGAAATTCGCCAAGCTTCTTTGTGTAACACATATGTTGTTCAATAGTAGAGAGCAAAGTGGCATAATAAATTTATTAAGAAGAAAACATTTCAGGATGGATACTGGGCCCTTTTGTATGATTCCAGGTTTAAATATTTCAAAGGCAAGTTTAATGTGTGATGGTTGGGTCCATATGAGGTCGACACTGTGTATGGCAATGTTGTTGTTAAGTTGCACAGAGTAGATGAAGATAGAATTCCCCTAATTGCCAATGGCCATCAATTGAGGATATATAAAAAACCATTATCCAGAGATGCCTTTGTAAAAGATTTTAGTAGTTGCAAAGATTTGGAGATTGTAAGCCATATGGCTATGCCATCTTGGATTTCCATAATATGGTTTTCTTGATATATTTTGCTAAAAAAAATAATAAAATAAAAATATAAAAATAAAATAAATAACTTTTGTTTCTAAATAAGCTTCTAATATTTCATTGTTTATTGTGGATCTCGAATGACTATTTGCTACAAAAATCAATTTCATTTGTTGCAAAACCTGATTGTATGTTGTTGCAGAATACAACTTCATTGTTTGTTGCAAAACCAAATCCATTATTTGTTGGAACCTCATGTTTTGATGGTTCATCACATATCTAATGGAGATAGTTGGTCGAGCAATCAACTAACATCTGGAGATAGTCGGTCGAGCAGTCAATTAACATGTAGAGAAAATAATTCAAGCAATCGAATAACAGTTGGATATAGTTGGTTGATGGATCGACCAACCGAGAAATCGACTACATGTTGGATGACTGGATGGTCAGGTCAACTAGGAAATTCGACCAGTTGATGAGACAATGTGGGTTTGCTAGAATCTGTAACAAGTGTCGACTATTATTTGTGGACCATATATTTCCCATTTCAAAGAAAATGGTTATATCACAAGACTATAAATAAAGGACCCCATGGATCAATATATATGTGTGAAACTAGTGTGTTCAATGATGCATTGTGATGTTGTGATCACAATGAATTGTGCTTAAGAGTTGAAATGGTATCTTTAGACATCACCGATCTTCTTGGAGTATTATTCCTTTTATTATATTTCAGTAGATTATGTTTTTCTCTTCTCAGGGTTACCCCCAATCCTAACATGGTATCAGAGCGACTGGTTTTTACCTCGCATGTTTTCCATAAATCGTGTTGAGTTAGATATTGTAACGATTGACTCTAGGTTGTTGATTTCATTGATTGTAATTAATTTTTTAGACCATATCAAATCCATAAGACATCGACAAATGGATTTCAATATTGATCCTATTGTTTTGAATGGACTCAATTATGTTATCAAGGCACCAGATATGGAGACTTTGTTGAAAAGAAAGGGTCTCTGGTAGTATATTAAGGCAACTATTCCATATCCAAAGGATGACCTGGTGAAGTTTGTCATCAATGGGAAGAAATATGCAGTCGTTGGGGTCATTACGACCTACATTTCTTAGGATATTCGATTTCATACATGCGGGATTGATTGTCCTCATGAAGTCCGGAAGAAGTTGAAGTCTTTGTTTGACAAAGTTGATGAGAAACAAGTTATGAAATTAGGGGAAGAGTTTATCTCTCTTAATACCCATTCCTTTGAAATAATTAATGACTATTTGACTCATGTTGAAGAGCTGCAGTTGAAACTAGGCGAATGTGGGAAGAATTTTCAGAAGAAAGATGGACAACTCATTGAATTAGTCCTAATGAATCTGAGAAAACCTTTTGACATGTTTTATTCCACATTCCATACAAATTGGCAAGCATGCAATGAAGATGGTAAGTACTATACCTTTGATACCTTATGTGGTTCATTTATTAATGATCAACACATGTTGCTTGATGAAGGGAAGCTTGGTGGTAAACATCAGGATCACTTGATCAAGAGTGAGGGAAAGATGAACTATAAAAAGAGAGGACACTCTGATGCTCATATACGCAGATAGGAATGTCTTGACCAAAAGGATAGAGTGAAAATTGATGAGTTGATGCCCACTTGGAAGAGTCGAAAGAAGAAATCATGTCTTTATTGTGCAAAGAATAGACATGTGTAGAAAACTTGTTCGAAGAAGGGCTCTGACCTAGAAGAGAAGGTTAAGTAGCTTGAAGGATATACATTGACTATGTGTCGACCGACTGATAACTTTATTGATCTAGAATATATTTGCAGAATGAAATGAATACATATTATTATAAAAATATGATTAACATAGAATAACAGATATACAGTAAAATTGGTTTCTATTCAATAAGGAAATAAGTTGAAACTGTAAAATGCAGCAGAAAATAAGAAGAGATGTGACAGTTGCGCTCATTCGCAAGAATATGATTACAATGAGGCTCTGAAGGCCTTTTTACAATAAACAGGAATGTCAAAAACCCTAGACATCCAAAAAATCTAACCCTAGGAGATGAAGCACCAAAAGTCATGTGGGGCCCGTTTGGGTAAGTTAGTACATCAACTTCCTGGGGTCGTAACTTTTGCATACGATCTCCATTTTAGGCACACGATAGACTATTGGAAAGGTATATCGAAGGACTACACATTTATCTGCAATGTATCAAAGTTCATTTTGATTGTGGCAAGCCCTAAAAAAACGTTGTTTAGGGGCTCAAAACAGCCCCACAAGTCAGGGACTCAAAAAATAGGGAAAAAACTACCAAACTGGAAAACTGCCAAAATGAGCCAGTTGGAATAGGTGGGAGGCCACCGACATCCATATGGATCAATCATTCCCCCTTAGGAAACAATGGTCTCCATGTATTGAGTTCCCCCATCAGATGAGGAAATTTCTATTGAATTTGGCCCCGGGTGAGCCACTTGCCTTGGTGCAGAAGTTGCCATGCTTTGACAACTCAATAAAGTTGGATCCTTTGCTGGTGAGTGCCCTTGATCTATTTGTACACAATATGATCACTGGATGCTTGTTGTATGCAGTTGATATTGAGCTATGTTGGTGTCAGTTGTTCTGCTATCTCTGAGGTGTCCAGTAATGGTGGGAAATACGGTCGAAGGATATCCACGTTGAGCATTGGGTGCAAGCCAAGGAAAGGAGGAATGTTGAGCTTGAAATCATTATCACCCACAACCTTGGTGATGGTGCATGGCCCATAACAAAGGGGGCGAAGCTTCTGATGGGGTCCTGTAAGGTGCTCTTTCTTCAAGTGCAACCAAACTTTGTCGCCCACCTGAAACTTATGTGGCACTCGGTGTTGATCATGGCACTGCTTGTACTTATCATTGGAATTATGTAGGATATCCTGAACTTGTTGGTGGATGTGCTAGATCTGCTTAATGAACCAGGTGGATTTTTCAACTTTAGTTGGAGCAAGAGATGAGTCGGTCGAGGTGACCGCAAGGGGTAGTGTAACATCTATGGGACCCAATGGTTGGAATCCCAACCCCACCTGAAAGGGGTTGTGGTTGGTTAAGATATGCAGGGCTCGGTTGTAGCTATGTTGAACATAGGGGAGACTCTCATCCCATGTGCGAGAGTGCTTGGAATTATACATGCATAGGATATGCACAATCATTTTATTTATGACCTAGGTTTGGCCATCTGTCTGGGAGTGGAAGGTCCTGGATTTGGTGAGATTGGTGTCCAACAGTGACCATAGGCTTGACCAGAATGTGCTGAGAAATAAACTGTCCTAGTATGAGACAATGGTTTGTGGGATTCCAAAATGTACCCAGACTCATTCAAAGATGATCTTGGAAATGGCCTCTACTATGATGCTCTTCTTGTAGGCGATCAGAATCACCATCTTAGAAAAGTGATCCACAAACACAAAAACCCTGTCATTGCCCTGCTTGGTGGACGGGAGGCCCAACATGTAGTCCATTGAGATGGATTCCCATGGTCTGTCAATAGTAGGCAGAGGGGTGTATAGGTGTTGTTTCTTACTGGCCAGTTTGGAAATCGCGCAAACAGTGCATGACCTAATATACTTGTTGACCTCATGTTGAAGTTTCGACCAGTAGAAATGTTTATGTAGCATTGCCACTGTCTTTTCGACGTCAAAGTGTCCTGCCACCCAACTATAGTGGGATTCCTAGATCAACTTCGCTTGCTCACTTGATGGAGCACAGATATGGCCCAGACAACACAACAACCTGTCCTGAAGATGGAATTTAGTGATAACTACATTTGTGCCCAACATTTGGTAGGTGGTGGAAAAGTCTGAGTCTGTCTCATAGAGTTGGGACCGTCCATAGGTCTCATGGTCGTGAGATTCTAGCACTGTGGTGAGTGTCATGAATGGCAGTCTATTGAGGCAATTAGCGACGTGGTTGGTGTTTCTTGTTTTATACTTGATGTTGAGGTGGAATTGCCACAAGCACGTGGACCACTTCTAATGGAAGTGATTTTTCACTTTGCCTTATGTCTGCATGAACTGCAGTGGCTTATGATTAATGTGGATGACTGTCTCCTTCCAAAGAATGTAATGTCTCCACTGGTGGCAGGCTTGCACAATGGAGTACATTTCTTTGTCGTAAGTAGGGTACTTACGGACAACATATGATAGTGTCTCACTATGATAGGCCATGGGGTGGTCGTGTTGAGTGAGAACGGTGCCCACAACATAGTCTGAAGCAGTTGTCTCGATATCAAAGGGATGTTGTAGGTCTGGTAGTGAAAGTACTGGAGCTGATCACAAGCGTTTCTTCAAATCATCGAATGTTGGTTGTTGGGACCGACCCCACACAATATTCTCCTTACCACCACCCATGGTTACTTGGTTGAGGGCCCATGCAATATGGGAGAATCCCACCACGAACATGCAGTAGAAATTAGCAAGGCCTAAGAAGCTCTGAAGCTCAGTGAGTGTGGTTGGGGCTAGCCAGTCATGGATGATAGTGATTTTGGCTAGATCCACATGTACGCCATGTTGATAACTGATGTATCCTAGGTAATGAACTCTGCCCATTCTGAAGGATAATTTTTCAAAGTTGATGTAGAGATGGTGTTGTCGCAAGGTGTGTAGAACCTGCTGAATATGTTGCAAGTGTTCTGCCCAAGTCTTGTTGTAAATGATGATGTCATCTAGATACACCACTACAAAAGTATCATTGAATGGTCACAGGATATCATCCATCATCCTCATGAAAGTGGCTGGATAATTTTTCAAACCAAAGGGCATGACCAACCATTCAAAGAGACCATCCTTTGAATTAAAGGCGATCTTCCATACCTTTGATAGATAGAAACAAAATGTGTAGTCCTCAGATATGTATTTCCAACGGGATATCGTGTGACTAAAATAGAGATCGTATGAAAAATGTATGACCCCGAGAAGTTGATGTAGTAACTTACCCAAACAGGGCCCACATGACTTTTGGCGCTTCATTTCCTAGGGTTAGGTTTTTTGGATGTCTAGGGTTTTTGACATTCCTGTTTATTGTAAAAAGGACTTCAGAGCCTCATTATAATAATCTTCTTGTGAATGAGCGCAGTCGTCACATCTCTTCTCAAAGACAAGCCACCACCATTCTAGCAAGCTTGTTTCCACTGCATTTTACAGTTTCAGCTTATTTCCTTATTGAATAGAAACCAGTTTTATTGTATATATGTTATTCTATGTTAAGCATATTTTGATAATAATTTGTATTCATTTCATTCTGCAAATATATTCTGGATCATTTACCTTCCAAGATGGAACTTCTCAAGTGTTGCTTGCTCACACCTCAAAGAATGAGTGGGTAGTCGATTATGGGTGCACTCATCATATGGCCAAAGATGCTTCTATGTTCTTCTTCCTAGATAAAGCTATCGAGAAAAATATTTATGTAGTTGATCATTTTTCCCTTGATATTGTTGGTCATGGTGATGTCCCTTATCGACATGGTATAATTTTTTATGTTTATCATGTGCCTAATCTGAATGAAAATCTATTATTGAATTCTCAATTGACACAAACTCGTAAGATTGTTGAGTTTTGGTTGGATGATTCTTTTTTAAGGATATGAAGAATGAGAGGTCAATTGTCACCGAACGGTTTCTCGACTCAAAGGATGGACTGTATAAGTTCAGTGACCTACCTTGACCAAATCCTGGACCGACTACTGTTATTTCCCAAACCAATGAACGAAGCAAAATTTGGCATGAACGACTTGGACACCTGAATTTTCGAAGTCTAAAGTTGATGGTCACACAGAACATGGTTGTTGGCTTACTCAAAGTTATTCCACCTAATGGAGTCTATAAAGGATGTGTGTTGGGCAAGCATCATTAGGCATATTTCGACTCTAGCAAAGCATGGCATGCATAGAACCCGTTGGAGCTTGTTCACAGTGAAATTTGTTGTATTAATAATCTTACATTAACAAGTGTTAAGTACATCTTGAACTTTATCGATGATCTCTCTAGATTTACTTGTACCTATTTCTTGAAGAATAAGAGTCATGTCTTTGAAAAATTCAAGGAATTTAGGGCATTGGCCGAAAAGTAGTGTGGTCGACCTATCAAGTGTTTGAGATCTGAAAATGGTGGAGAGTCTATGAATTGACCACTTGAAGGATATCTTTCTCAACCAGGTATCACTCATTAGAGATTTGTTCCTCATACTCCTCAATATAAATGCATTGCAAAAAGAAAGAATCGAACCTTGTTCGAAATGGCCCAATTCCTTTTGCAGGCAAATAATCTACCGACTAAGTTTTATACTGAAGTTATTTATTGTTCCATCTATCTCTTGAATTGTATTCTGACTAGATTTGTCAGTTTTCTGACTCCAGTTGAAAGATGGTGTGGAAATAATCCCTCAGTCGGCCACATCAAAATATTAGGATGTATTGCTTGGGCCCATATTTTGAATGACCGTAGGAATAAATTAGATGCAAAATCATGCTTGCATCATGATGGGATGCTCTGAAGAATACAAATCATATCGTCTATTTGCTCCTATCAAACAATAGATCATTATCAGGAGAAATGTATTTTTTAATTAGATGTCTTCAAGCATTAAGTTGTTGAACACTTCCTCTGGTCTATTGCAAGATTATCCTTTTGATATTATTGTCGACCATGGATATCTTGTTCCTTTTTTCAACATTTCAATAGGGCATTAAAATTATGTTATCGAGTCGACAAGATAGTCGATCTTTCTGCCTGGGTCGACCGATGTTCGGTCTACTCCGACTAAAATTGTTACTTCTCCTGAGAAACTTTCTAAAGTGGATATATGTTCTTCATCTCTTTGTCTCCCTTGGTGGGATGATAAGACGGTTGAATCCATCGGACCTTATGTTGGTGATATCTCTTTAGGTTGATCGATTTGAAGTCATAAACAAAAGGTCAGTGTTGCTTTGATATTTCGTGTTCTTGAGACTTATGATCATGTTTATTATGTTGATTTGAAAGGACAACCAGAATGGGATCCAGTTATGCAAGATTAAATGAATTTTGTTTTAAAGAATCACACTTGGGATTTAGTTCCTCAACCTCATGGGAAGAACATTTTGAAATTTCAATGGGTTTATAAGACCAAATTTACCTTTGAAGGTGTTGTTGAGCATCAAAAAGCTTGTTTGGTGGTGAAAGGGTTTTCTCAGCAAGAAGGCATCGACTACACTGAGACCTTTTATTCGATTGCAAAGATGAATTATGTTTGACTAATTATTTACCTTGTTGCTCGCTTCAGATGGCATATCCACCAAATGAATGTTAAAAGTGCCTTTATTCATGGAAACTTATCTAAATAAAACTTTATGGAACAACCCCCTTGTTTTGTGACAAATTCCAGTCTTGTTTTTCAACTAGATAAGTCTCTTTATGATTTGAAATAGGATCCAAGAGCCTGGTATGCTAAGATTGACCACTTATTTCTCAATCTTGGATTCCAATGTTGTGAATATGATCACAGTATTTATGTATTACAGGGTAATGGCAAGACCTTGATTATTGTTTTATATATTGATGATTTATTCATAACTAGTAATAATCTTTGATCTAATTGTTAGATTGAAGAAACATATTGTTGACACCTTTGATATGGAACATCTTGGTCTTCTGGATTACTTTCTTGGTCTTCAAGTTTTACCTCTACCTGATGGTTTTCTTCTCTCTCAATCTAAATATGTACTAAATCTATTGAATCACTTTAATATGGTCGATTGTAAGCCGTGTTCTACCCCTTTTCAGTCTAGGATTAAGTCGACCAAATATTGATAGTGTCCCAAAGTGGATCCCACCCTTTATCGACAATTGGTTGGTAGCCTTATTTATCCAACTTGTAGTCGACCTGATATTTCCTTTGTTGTTAGTGTGGTTTCTCAGTTTATCTAGGATCCACACACCAGTCACTGGAAATCTACACAAATATTTTTTTGTTACATCAAGGGTACCTCTCATCATGGTATCAAGTATTGTTACAATTCATATTTATTGGCTAATTCACTGACTCCAACTAGGAAGGATATAGTGATGATTGAAAGTCTGCTTCTGGCTATGTTGTTGACTTCAACGCTAGACCCCTGGTTTGGTCATGTAAGAAAAAAAAGGCGGTATCTTTGTCAACTACAAAAGTTGAGTATCATGGTGTCGTTAATGCATGTATAGAGGAAATTTGGTTTCGACGGCTCTTGGGTGAGGTTGGGTTTGTTATTTAGGCCTCGACTCTTCTCTATTGTGACAATTAAAGTGAAATTCAAGTTGTTAATAATCATGTTGCACATAGTAAAGTGAAGCACGTCGAACTTCATGCTCACTACTTGAGACAATTAGTTCAACAAAAGGTTGTCACTCTTGTCTATTGCCAAACCATTGATCAGATTGTTGATATATTTACAAAATCGTTATCTGAGGATAAGTTTGTTAAGTTACATGATATGCTCAGGATTCAAGAAGCTGCAATTATGGGGGGTGTCCTTATGACATAATTTCACCTCCTAAACCTCCAAAATCATGTGTTGTCGGGGGGTGTTGGAACCTCGGGTTCTAATGGTTCATCACACCTCTATTGTAGATAGTTGTTCTAGCGGTCCACTAACAAATGGAGAAAATTAGTTGATTGGTCAACTAACAAATGGAGATAGTCGATTGAGTGGTTCACTAGAAGCTAGAGACAGTTAGTAGATGGATTGACCAGCCGAACAATCAACTATGTGTTGGATGACTGGATGGTCCGGTCCACTAAGAAATTCAACTAGTCGATGAGACGGCACATGTTTTACAAAATATGTTACAATTTTTTACTGTTATTTGTGGACCAGATCTTTCCCATTTCAAGGAAATTGGTTAGATCAGAAGACTATAAATAAAAGACTCTGTGGGTCGTGATAGGTGTGAAACTAGTGTGTTCAATGATGCATTGTAATGTTATGATCACAATGTGTTGTTCTTAAGTGTTGAAATGGTGTCTTTAGAGACCACCGATATTCTTGGAGTATTATTCCTCATGTTCTTTTTTTGCAGATTCAGTTTTGTTCTTCTCAGGGTTACCCCCAATCCCAACATTCTTGCTACATAAATTGTTGGAGTTTGTTTAAATAAAAAAATATAGAATTGATTGCTATAGAACGACAAGAAGATTACTTCATTGATCTACTTCATCATTTGCTACACAACGATATTTGTTGTGAATCTTGTTTGTTATGACTCATTAATTCAATTTCTTGTTTGTTGCAGATCCATGTTTGTTACGAAAACTTCATTTGATGTTGATCCATGTTTGTTGCAGAAACTTCATTTGATGCAAATCTTGTCTGTATCTACTATCGATCATGTCCTTTGAAAAAGACTTTAGTTGTTGCATATCTTATCTGTATCTACTACAGATCATGTCCTTTAGAGATATTTTGTTTGCCTGCAGATCTTCACATGCTACAAATCCTATCTTGTTTGTTGAAGAAGTGTATGAAAGTCACACCAACCAATTGTTCTTCATTAGTCTCATACTTCCATTGCCAATGAATTCATTTGATTATCCTTGAAAATTTTGGTAAAGTATGAATGTATGTGTTACTCCATTTGTAAAAATAGTTTCAATAATTTGCCATCATTCCCACTCACTGCATCAATCAGTTGCAGATGATCCATCAATCAATCAGGAAAAGACACTTTTTTAGGCCATCGTAAATTCTTAATCTCATTACTTATTTCCATTATTTATTTTATCTTTCCCACTTTCATTTTGTTGCCACTCAGCATGCTGAACTTAACCATCAAATCGTTACCCAATTTGAGCATTCTACGATATGATATTTTTATTTCCATTCATTTTTGTCTTCCTATATTACCAGACTAGTCACCATTGATCTAATCAGTTGAAGAACTATTGCATGAGTATTCTTCCTAATTTGGTATACATTTGTTGTTACTCTGAACAAACATTTGTTGCTACTCTTTTATATTGTTTGTTGATATTATCGATTATTGCTACGTTGTGATATTGTTTGTTGATACTATCAATTGTTGCTACTTTCGATTGTTGTTACTAAATTTCATTGCTACAACATGAGACGTTTTGTTGTACAATATGAACCCGTAAGTTTAATTCAGTTATAGAGAAACCTCAAAGTATTATATATTTTCTTGAATGTAGGATGGATAACTTACTTCAAAAAATTACAAGGGTTTGATGCATCAGTAGCCCTTGAACTTGCATAAAAATTATGGCTATCCACTACTATTGTCAGAGAAATTCATATCAGGATCAACAAGGAAACAATATCTGGAGTAACCGGTTTACATCAAACATAGGAAATATGGTTTCAACGAAAGGTTATGCTAAATGAAGTTCGGACTAACTTTCTAGTTGGCAATGAAGTAGTTGAAGAAGAAAAAAAGGGGATGAAGCTTAATTCATTTGCACAACCATGGCCAGCTATGGCATATTTCATCCAAAAATATATCACTTATGAAGGATGACATAGCCTAGTATTTTGGCTATCATTTCAAATTGTTTACATATTTGCAGCACCAACAAATCATTAACATTCCATATTTTTTGTTAGGGAGCCTGCAGTTGTCATCCCAAAATGTAAGAAATGAAATAAACTCAACAACAAGTGTTTCTCATTATGGATTGATAAAGTTACTGGTTTTATGTGCATTGAATAGAATGAATCAGACATGGGATAATTTTCTGCAAAGAAAGCCTCAAGTTCAAAGAGTAGGAAGAATAGAAGCAGAGGAACAAGATGCAGAAGCAAAGGAACAACGTGAAGATGAAGAAGAAGAAGAAGAGGAATAGCAGGGAGAAGAAGAAGAAAGACAACAACAAGAAGGAAAGGTTGATGGACACCCTCAAAATATTGTTATTCAACCTAAACAGGTGGAACATTTTCCAATTCTTGTTTAGAGTGATGGTTATGTTGAAATTATCAACATAAACCCTCCAAGGAAGTAAATACATCCATGTCCTATTGTTGAAGAGGAACCTACTAGTAAAGGAGCAAGTTCCTCTACAAGAGAATGAACAAAAACAACATTATCCAGAGTTTCAATCAAAACGCCTACAATAAAGAGAACGAGATATAATGTTACAACAGGAATGACAGGTTCTCAAGATACTATTGGTGATGTTACATAAGAACCGATATTAGAGGACCTGACTATTGCTTCACAAGAACCAACAGTAGAGGAAAATATCATAAAATTTCCTCAAAGAACAAAGACTTATACTACAGAATAACCTACTATAGAACAAGTTGTCGCAAAAGTGGTCTCCCCTTTCAAAATGGAAATTGCTACTACACAAGACCCTGATGCAAAACAAATTGTTGCAAAAGTGATTTTTCCTGTCAAGAAATTTGTTCAAGAACATCTTGTTGAAGCATCAAAATCAAATGGAGAATTTGCTAGTAGTCTAAAGTAGAATGTACCAGAAAATTATATTTGCAAGGATTTTGCTAAAGAACCAACCAAATGATCAAGACAGAGAATACTTAGCTATTTACTAGGTAAGAAAGTTTGTTATTATATTCTGCAGAAACAAAATTTTAGTTTGAATAAATAAAATAGATAGTTGAAATGGAGATACTTACAGCATTTATAAGGACATAGGTCACATGGTGGGATGGATACTCTTATCCAAGCCCTAGATGTGTTCAAATGGTCACCTTATGTTGAAGGTGACCATAATTAGAAAACTACAATGGATGAATCGATGGCCACCTAACCTGCAAAGACTTATTTTAAAGCTATTGGATCCACTACAGAATTCATATGGTCACCTACAGAGTCAATAATATCCCACGCTAAAAACATTGTTGCAACTGGTCCTGAATTAGTGGATGATGCTACTACTGAGCTAGTAAAACAAACTACTCTTGATTATGTTTTTATAGAAGAAAACATTGAAATAAGTATTCCTCAACATATGATAACACAAGAATATGAATATCTTGTTGTTACAACATCTACTACTAAGGTTCAAACAGAACATATTTATAAAGAAATTCAAACAGAAGAACAATGGTACAATTATTCTCATATTTCTAATAAAAAAATTCAAACAAAAGAACAATGGTGCAGTCCTCCTCCTGTCTCTGATAAATAAATTCAAATAATAAAAAAATGGTACAATCATCCTTCTATATATGGAAAATAAACTCAAACATAAAACCCTATTGTTCATACAATAGAAATTCAATCAGATTCCATAGATAATAATGATCCTCTGCAAATAATAAAATTTAAAGCAGAAATTTCTAAATGGAAATCTACAACTATATCATATAGTAGAGGAGTAATTTCTCTAGAGGAACATAAACATAGTATTTATAATGTTAGAGAAATATGGGCTGAACTTATGACTTTGGAAAGGTTAAAGTGGTATGGGAATGAAATTCCAGAATTGGAGAACAGAACAAAAACATTAGAGGAAGAAAAATGGCACATAAGCACTTTAGCTCAGAATCTTCTTAGTTGCAGAAAACCATCTCTTGTATATTTTTGTTCTTACAAGAATAATATTTTTCATTTCAACTCTGAGCCATAACAGAGGATAGGTCATGTGATCTTAGTTATATCAAAGGATTTTTGGAAACATATAATAAAAGCAGTGAACAAGATAAGGATTTGTTATGTGATTTATACCAACATAAAAACATCTTATTCCATGTTCAAAAATGGATTCTAAAGGCTTGAAGCTTCGGGGGAAAACATTATGGAGCTCTGCGATTCTGTGAAATTGGGGGCCCGTGGCCCACACCCTGCGGTCATGAGCCACCCTCCTTCCTGACAACAGCTTCTTTACCCGATGGACACGCAAACCCTCTGACAAGTATTGAAGAGCGACCCCACCCTACTAAGAAAACCCTCCCACTTTTCTCGACGAATTTTCATATTTTCCACTTCCTCCTGTGTTGTCACATGTGATGCCCTGAGATTCTTATGAAAAGTCTAGGAGGGAAATAGTGGTTGACCTGTCTTCAAGATATGGCATCCCAATGGCCACATACGATGACGAAGTAGATTACTCACTAGATCCAGGAAAGTTGCTCCCCTGGATGGGGATAGCTGGTAGCCCACCAACTTCTTCCTAGCTACAGTTGTCCACCTCAACTCCACTAGGATCTCCACCACTTTCTATGCCTCCTCTAGTTCCCCAGAGCGACTTCTTCTCACATCTCTCTAGGGTAACAGGATTTTACCCTGTCCAAGTCCCAAGTTCCCCCTCATAGCATGGACAAGATCTCTGGGATAGCAACCTCTCAGCCCTAGCAGCCCCCCTCTCCTCAGGTTTTGACAACTCTTCCTTCCATTTTATATCTCTTCTCCCACAAGCCTACGTAGCTCCCCTCTCTCCATCACATTGTAACTTCTTCTCCTCGCCTTCCCCTGTAGTTTTCTCCTGCACCTTCCTGGATCCCACGGTGAACCCAACTTCCAATCAGGGGCTAGGAGATATTGGGGTACATCCTAATACACTTCCAAAATCGCTCTTCGAAGATCAAAATGAAAGGGTCGTGCAAGATTTGGATCATAGCCGAGATTTCTCCACATATTGCTACATTCCTTTTGAGGGCCAAGATTACACTCTAGTTAATGCACCTCCGGAGTTGGAGTGAGGCTTTGTCGCAACAAATCTTCATCCCTTCAACCTAAATGACTGGGGCCTCATCCAAAGTAGGGCACCAAGATCCTATCCTCCCTTCGACTTGGATCTGGATGCCCAAGGCACTTCAGGGAAAAAGAGGAGGAAGCGGAACAAAGGTCTAGGGTCTTCCAAGGTAGACCCAAACTTCATCCTCGGTGACGACCTATCAATGGCAAGGGTCTCAGCAATGGAAGTAAAAACTCTAGTGGGGAAAGCCTCTGGCCAAGAATTCAGCAAAAAAACCCTACGAGCCTGGGCCGAAAGACTGCTGGAGTAGAAGGTTTCGGTGTAGATTGAAGGAACTTATGAACTTCAGCACGTCTCGGACAATCCTTAGTGTAGTGATCATCATTACACATAAGGCAAGGATAGCGTGGCTTGCGCTTATCTCGGTCATCAACAGGAGGAGATTTGGTTTGTTCATTTGGATTAGCATTTTTACCCTCCTTATTCTTGCCTCTCCCCTTCTTGGATTTATTCTTACCGGTGGGTGTGGATTGAACGGCGTTCACTTCAGAAGTTTTACCAGCGGGAGGAGCAAGAGACGGAGCATTCTGAACATTAGAAGGATTGGTTTTTGGGGTTACTGTAGACACAGAATGTGAATGGGCTTGAGTGGTCCCAATCACACCATCAGCTGTGTGTGAAGCAACTGGAGCAGTAGAAGTGCTGGAAGTTCCAGGATGAGGCAAATCAGGAAGTAAGTCATATAAAGTGCCCGTTTGAGAATAGACAAGATCTAAATATTGAGCACGACTTATAGCCTGCTCTTCGGTAACAACACCGCCCATGGCAATGTCTTTTCCAATTTTGTTTACAAATGATTTT
>ML791966.1:57085-77471 GCA_009831015.1 Picea engelmannii
TGCGTACTATCTCCAAAAGTGTGATTTAGAGAAACTGACAAGTGTAACTTTCTTCATGAAAATGATCTTAAAGAAGAGCTAGATCTTCCATCATCATGTCATTATTATGTCATCATCTTGATAACCAAAAATGTGGATAACAGTTCCAACAGCTGGTGATGAGGTACGCTCCAACCACAGTCTAGAGACAAATCCTCAGCACCTGATCAACAATTTCTTGGGTATGCATCTCTCTTTCCCCCGCCCTATAAATGGTTTGCTAAATACTTTAAATTTTATCTTAAAATATTTCATCCCCCCCTCCCAGTTCCCCCCCCCTCACCTCCATTGTTTCTCTAAATCCCCATTTTACCTTTGCCTCCCACCCCTCTCCTTTGCTAGATGAAGACCGCCCTTCAGTTGCCTCTCCTCCATCTTCCCCAATCTATTGGTCCTAAAAGGAACCTTCCTCTAATGGATCCAAGGAATCCATCATTCACTTCCACCTTTGTAATAGATCGATCATTATCCCTACCCTAGACACCAGAGGTCTTAGGCCTACTCTAGATCACTTGAAAACAAAAAATGGTTGTGGCGGGCCTTCTCACCTCTCCATAGAACAATTTTTTGCACTGTTGGACAGGGCTTTAGGCCAGAAAAAATCTCTCCTCGAGGCCCTTAGATCAAAAACATCCTCTATTGGGGTTCCCCCATGAAGCTCCTCTCTTTCAATTGTCAGGGTTTAGCGAGCCCCAAAACAAAATACGCCCTAAAAATCTTGGTAACTTTGCACCAACCAGATGTTGTTCTCTTCCAAGAAACTCTAGCAGATGAACGCATAGCCACAAAATCTCTCTCTACACTCTTCCCAAGCTGGGATTTCCTGGGGCTGGATGCCCGTGGTAGATCGGGAGGCCTAGCCACTGGTTGGCACTCCAGAAAAATAAAGCCCTTAAACTCTTGGGCTTCTGAATCCTGTCTGGGACTTGAGGTACAAGTCGAAGGTTTGGGGATGACTCTCAGGATTCTAAATGTATATGGGCCACACATAGACAGGATACTTTTCTGGAACTCCCTCTTTAGCAAGGAACTCTTGAAGTCAAAAAATCTAATTATCGATGGAGATCTCAACTTCTCCCTAGGTGAAGCGGAAAGTTGGGGGCCCTCGGCCCACCCAGATCCCCAAACAACATTTTTTAGCCACCTATTGGATTCAAATGGATTCATTGACATCGTGCCATTCAAATTTCTCCCCACCTAGAGAAACCTAAGAGTTGGGGAAGTGCAAGTGGAAAAAATACTAGACCGGTTTTTTATCACCAAATCATTGTCATTGCTTCCTCTCCAATTTCGTCAATGGATAGGAAGCGAGGGAGGCTCAGACCACTCCCCTGTATGGTTAACTTTCGAAGAGGGACCAAAAAATTTGGTCGCCCCTTTCAAATTCAACTCCAACTGACTCAAAGAAGAAAGCTTCCAAAAACTGGTGAAATCAAATTGGACTCCCCTTCAGGATTCAAGGGGAACTTCAACAGCCATACAATTCATGGACAATTTTTAAAAAAATTAAGAATTGGCCATTCCCTGGGGAAAAAAAAAAATAACATGATCAAGAACTCAAAAGCATTGAGGACCAACTAGAGGCAATCTACCAAGATTTTGAGTCTGGGTTCTCATCGGAAGCCTCACGGGAATATCTTAGAAACCTAGAGGCAAAGTGAAGAAAAATATTGGCAGATCAAGGAGAAACCTGGAGATTTAAGAGTGGGGAAATATGCCTAGCAAATGGGGATGAAAACACAAAATTCTTTCGTGCTTTTTCCAAAGGTTGGAAATTGGCCAATACAATTTCAAGCTTAAAGGATCAGGAAGACATACCAGTTACTTCCTTCAAAGGACTAGAAAATATGGGGAAAAAACACTTCCATACATTATTCAAAGAAGACCGAAGGACCAACATAGTCAACATCATCAAAAAGGCTCTTTACTTCTCCAGCTTCGTTGAAGAGGAAGGAAACCGAGATCTTTATTCAGAAGCCACTGAAGCCAAACTCAAAGACACCCTCCAAAGCTTCCAAAAAGATAAAATCCCTGGTCCAGATGGTTGGTCAATTGAATTCTATCTGGGCTTCTTCGATCTGATCAGAGGAAATATTCTCAAAGTCATAGAGGAATATAGACTAAATGGCAGAATTCACAGCCCACTCAACACCACCTTCGTATCTCTTATCCCCAAGGTAAACGATCCTCTCTCCTTTTATGATTTTCGACCCATCTCACTCTGCAATTGCATCTATAAAATTATTGCAAAGGTAATAACCCAAAGGTTAAAGCCACTACTCTCTTCGTCCATCTCGAAAGAACAGTTTGGGTTCCTCAAAGGTCGAAAAAATCCACGAAGCAATTGGGGTAGCTCATGAGGGTCTTCATAGTCTGAGAACCACAAAAGCCAAGGGAACCATTTTAAAGTTGATCTCTCCAAGGCCTTCGAGAATGTAAGTTGGTCCTAGATCAAGCTTCTACTCACCCATCTCGGATTTGAGGTCACCTTCATCAAATGGATAATGCATGCATCTCATCGATCTCCTCTGCGGTCCTCATAAATTGTGCAGCCTCACCCTTCTTCACCTCTGAAAAAGGACTACGCCAAGGATTCCCCCTCTCCCCTCTACTCTTTCTATTGGTGGCTAAGGGACTAAGTAGGGTTATAGAAAATGCAATTTGCTCGAGGTATTTTCATGGAATACAGCTAACCATAAGACTAAGAATCACACATTTACTTTTTTTGGACGAAATCCTCATCTTCTATAGCAGTCGAAGGAGGGATGCAGAATTTCTTGCAAATATTCTCTCCCTCTTTCACTCGGCAACTGGTATGCAAATAAAATTACAAAAATCTACACTTTCCTTCTCTGAAATGGAAAGAGAGGATGAAGAAATATATCGAAGGCTTTTTCCCTATACTTTTCAAGAATTCTCAGAAGGCCTAAAATATCTTGGTTTCCATTTAAAACCAAATAACTACCTCAAAATGGACTAGAAATGGTTGATATCCAAACTGGAGAAAAAACTATCTGGGTGGAATTTCATGTGGCTCTCAAGGGTAGGAAGACTCACCCTAACCAAAGCAGTTCTAGAGGCCATCCCGATCTACTGGATGTCACTGGCCTGGATACTAAAAGGAACACTGGAAAAGATCAAAAAAGTCTGTTCTCACTTCATTTGGTCAGGCTCTGGAGACAAGATCACACAATCATGGGCAAAGTGAGATCACCTAGCCCAGCCAAAAACTATGGGAGGATGGGGGATTAAAAACATATATCTGTTCTCTAAGGATTTGGTAGCAAAAACAAGGTGGTGCCTCATCTCAAACAACAACCTTTGGTCCCTACTTATCATCCAAAAATACATATCCCTGGAGACAGTGGAAGACTGGATCAGATCCACAAACAAGTCACACAAACAAGGCTCCAGCCTCTAGAAATCTCTCATTTTCTCCTTTCCAATAATTGGAGAAGGACTTACCTGGAGAGTAGGTAAAGGAAATCACCTTCGCATTAGATCAGACCCCTAGCCTGGAAGTGGGAACTCTCACATCCTCCCTCTGGAGCTAATCAACCTTCTCCATAGGAAAAATATCTTCCTACTCTCCCACCTGGCCGACCCAAAAACTACTACTCTCTGGCATCAGGGATGGAAAATAACGACCGATCTTGGGCTAACAGGGGCCCTTGCAACTCAATATAAAAAATGCATTGCAGCACTACAGGTCGGACACATAAGACTCCTTGACAGGAAGGACGAGATGGTCTGGAAAAAGGATCCTTCAAGAGCTTACACCCCAAAAGTGGGATACATCGCTTTAAGCCTAGACCTCTTTCAACAACACCAAATTTGGTGGTGGAAAGGACTCTGGAAGCTAAAATGTCCACAAAAAGCCAAAATATTTCTTTGGGGGGGGCTAAATGGGAAAGTACCTGCCTGGGAAAATCTACAAAAGCGACAGTTCAAAGGACCTGGAATATGTCCCCTTTGCCACTCTGAAAATGAAACAACCTTCCATTTTCTTATCTCCTGCCCTTCTACCCAAAGAGTATGGACGAAAGTTTCAGCTAGCATTGGACAAACATGAACTTGGGGAGGGCCAAGTCTGTAACATGCATGGGAATCCTGGATTCACAACCCAGTATACAAAGAACTAAAATCTCTCCCCCCCATCATAAACTGGGGCATCTGGTTGGCCCAAAACACAACACTCTTCCTTGACAAAGCTTCCGTCCTAGAAAAAAATGCAGCACAAAGTATCTTAATACTCTCACATTTTCTGCAAACAAAAAAAGTTCCAAACATACAACCGATCCAAACAGAGACACTAGACAAATCCAATCCTTGGGATTACTTTGATGGGGCCTCACAAAATCAAACTTGTGGGGGTGGATTTGTACTTCATCAATCAGAAAATATTTCCTTTCACATAAAATTAGGGTTGGGACAGGGCACAAACAACTCTGCAGAGCTATTGACTTTAAAATTACTACTTCTCTTTGAAAAAGAAAAAGAACTGTTGCACCTACAAATCTTTGGAGACTCAATTATCGTCATAAACTGGGCAAGAAAACTTCAGCAGTGTCACAACATTTTCCTCCTCCCTATTCTGGAGGACATCCTTCGCATGATGGAAGAATTTGACACAGTGACTATCTCCCATGTCTACATGAACATGAACATGGTAGTGAATCCACTCTCAAAAGCAGGGCTACCCCTTGCCTTGGGCCAATGGCACATCACAAAATACAAGAATGGAGACATGCAAGCATATTACCATCGCCCTTTTATAGACACAACAGTTCAACAACAGGAATAGCATCAGCAGTAGAATTTTTGGATGAAAATTTTATATGGACACGGGGAGACAACAAGATATAAACTTAAAATTTTCAGCAGCTTATCTTTGCAAAACACTTTCAGTTTTTGGTTCAAAACATAATCTCTTGTTACAGACTCTTATACTCAAACACCTTGTTTTGGGTGATAAATTTTTGTTTTTTAAAATCTGCCTCTTTCCAAGGACCCCCTTCATGGAAGAAATTCATGGACTTTCTTTTATATTTTTTGGTACATATAATACACCCATAAGGTGTTGTGCTCCTTGAAGAACCTACAGAATGTAATTTTGTGTCTTCGGATGAATAAAATTACGCTTTTTTCCATGGAAAAAAAATGGATTCTAAATTTATTTGTCGATGACGTACAACTAAGAGATTTTACCTCATATATGTATAATTAGATTCAATGGAGTCAATCTCAAGCCACTATTGTACATAATGAACAAAATTGCAATCTTTGCGTAAGAGGGGCATATCCTAATCATGTATTCATACTTGGAAAATGTCATCAATTTCTTGAATCTTCTGAAAAAGTAGTTATATTTGATGCAACTCAATATGAAGTAATCTTCTATTGAAAAATAATAATTAATCATATGAGGATGGATGCCATTTTTGCTTGTAAACATCAATGGGATGTTTCTGGTGAAATTAATAAAAGGAGAAATCCACTTTGTTATCCAAATTTTACAAAATATTTAGGGAGAGTGGATCAATATATTGTTTATATATAGAATGTGGTCTAAAATGGATTGGAATCAAGTTTCATTTTCCTATAATTTGGTTGCTAGCACAAAAATATCTACATTCTTATGTTATAAAGCCGCATGTTAACAACGGACTTTGGAAAGAGATTGAGCTTAAACATGGATACTACACAATAAGAGAAAAATGAAACTTTTGTTATAGGCTTAGTAGTCTTCATAGTCAACAACCACATTCAGACTCTGATTAATATTAAATACAAGGATAGCATGAGTACATGCAATAACTTCAGTTTGGGACAATGATGGGACCTGGTTTTGGCATGATTATATCATCTTTTTCCTTTTATTTTCACACTCCACCACTTCTTTTCTATATCTTTAACCATAATTTGAACATTTTTGGCTAAAAAGTAATTCAGCTAAATCTTGTCCTATCTTTATTGGTAAATTAGTAAATTTTATAGTACATTTGGTAGAAAAGATATATTTTGTGCCTAACTTGCAGATAAAGACAAAGGAATGATGTGTTGTGAAAGAGTTTCATTTGCTACATAACCCATTTTGTATGGATTTAGTCCTAAGAAATATGATGAAGAGGGATTTTGCTTGCTACATAACTCATTTGCTATAGATTTGCATATACAATGTATCATTACAACTAAAGTTGTTGCAACTCCTAGTCGTCAAAACCAAATGCTAAGAATCTAAGATAGTGAACATACCATTTTTCATCGGATATTGATTCTTAAGAATCATATTGCTACAGAACTGTGGATCTACCATTGAATTCTAGTTTTCCAATATTATGTTGCTAAGATCTAGTTGTTAAAACTACAAGACAATGATAGAAGTTTCGATGTTGTACAATTAGATCGTTTTTGTGCACATGCCATCCTTGACTGCAAAATAGAGACAACTTTTAGATCATTCTAGATCATGTTGTTTTTCAGCAATTGATTTAGTCTATTTTCTATTTTGTTGTAACTAAGTTCTTTTAAAAATGAATACTATGTTTCGAAGAATCAACGATTCTTTAAATTTGTGGCTCACTAATTGTTGTCACTTGTCAATGAAGTTGAGACAGATGCATTGCATTTGAACTCTTATATAAGATAGCATATCATATTAATTGACAGAAAGAGAATAGGGAGATAGTAAAACACCAAAGACATAATTCTACTGTAAAACCCTATTTACTAAATACAAGATATATTTTGTTGAATTTATTAGTATCAGCGGTTCATGTAACTTAGTGCTATAGTACTTCATTAGCACCTTTCTCCGCAGAGAAAGCGACCGCTCAGGAGGAAATCAGTGTTGTTTTACTCTCCATTTTTGCTTATCAATTTATATTGTCAATTTCTATTTTAAATCCGATTGCTTAAATGTTTGCAAAGATAACTTTAAGAGTTTTGTTTTGAGTGATGTGTTTCAGCAAGTGTATATTTTTTTCATACATCAGGTCATGATTGATTTATATAGGTCATGTTGCTACAAAACATGAGAACTGAATCACCAGTTGAATGTTTCTTGTTACAACCTTTTTTTTCAATAAATTAGAATTCGATTTCTACATAGTCATTAAAAAATTTAATTAATGTGTCCAGATAGATCATCAAAACCCTGAACCCTTGCATATATTTTCCACGATACCTCATAAGATTTAAAATCCCTTGGTTGATAATTAAATGCACAAGTAAACTAAATATCCTGCAAAGAAATTAATAGGAGATATAGTGGATATGTCACATCAATTTGCTCAATTAGTACCTAGTGGTAGCCTAACTTTAGATCAATCTTACTAAAAAATTGGATGCCCTTGAGGTGATCAAGAATATCATCAATATATGGTATTGAATATAATTTATTGATTGTGATTTTGTTCTAAGATCTATAACCAATACAGAGTCACTACGTCTCGTCCCTCTTCTAAACCAACAAAATTGGACTACTGCAAAGTGAGGAGTGTTAATTTCTTTTTGTTTTTCCAACAATTAAAGTATTGTATTCTTTTATTATTATTTAATATGCAAAAGGATCACAACTGAAATATCGTGAAACAATCTCATACAAAACCATAATCCAAGAGCTCTCAGTACAATATACAATCGTCTCACACTGTCATACAAAAATTGGAAAATGCATGTGCCAATTTACTGCCTCTAGACAGCCTACCTCCTCTGAGCAATCCCTGCTAATGGAAATCCCTACAATGAATGAATCCCTCTTGCATAGGCTGCACATTCCTTATGGGCACATCCACTGTGTGTGTGGTTACATGAGTGCACTCACTAATGTCACAACTAACAGTCAAATTGTCCCTTTCACATGTTATCTCAATTGGGTCTCCACTAGATCTGACATGAATGTAGTTAACAATGGTAAATCTTCAGTTGCATGTGAGATCATTGATTTTGAATTAATTAATAATTAATTCACTGATCTCTCACTAGTGTAAGTTCAGTTACAATTAGTACAATTGAGCTTAACTCACTTAACTGAGTTAAACTACTTCACAACTCATATAACTACACATCCAACTCTGTTACAACTTCAAATCACTCAGTTACAACTAATTTGACTTGCATGTCCCACCAGTCAACCTTTGAACTTGAATTTCCTATAGCTAACTGATTTTCCACTTCAGTTAACTATTTCCATGTGCTCATTGAGAATAGATTAATATTTATTGTCCAACTATTATTAAGGGATAATAATAGTCAACATACATCTATAAATAGAATTCGCTCACCATCTATAAATAGACATCATCTATAAATAGAATTTGCTCATCATCTAAAAATAGACTTCCACCTAAAAATAGCCTAAGGCTCCTTCCTAGTGTAGGTGCATAATTTTCACTAGGATCTTCTTGTTGAATCTCAACACTCCCTCTCAACAATAAAGGGATTATCCTTCACCCCGATCATGTCTCGATGGTATTCGAATTTGCTCCTGGTGAGCGCCTTCATCAGAATGTCTGCATCCTTATCTTTTGTAGGAATGTACTATAGCAACATGATATTCCACTGCACACAATCTCTGATATGATGATATTGGATATCTATATGCTTAGATCTATCATGAAACACATGATTAATCGAGAGTTTAATGCAACTTTGATTATCACAATGAATCATTGTCGGATCTAAATGAGAACCAAATAAACCAACCAAAATATTTCTCATCCAGATAGCCTCACATGCAGCTTAACTCACTGCCATGTATTCTACTTCCATTGAACTGAGTGCCACGGATCTTTGCTTCCTGTTGTACCAAGAAACAGTTGTAGATCTGATACTAAAGATCCCCCCTGATGTGCTCTTTCTGTCTGTTGGGCTGCCCTCCCAATATGCATCTATGAAGACATGCAACTTCACCTCATCCATCTGTTTGTACCATAATCCATACTCATATGTACCCCTCGGGTATCTTAGGACATGCTTACCCGCCTTCCAAAAGAGCTTCGTAGGCTTAACCATCACTTGACTTAGCTGGTTAACCACATAGAAAATGTTTGGTCTTGTGTTCACTAGATACATTAGCAAACCCACTAACTGTCAATAGACAATAGCATCCACTACCTCTCCAAAAGTAGCATCCTCTTTCTTCCAATTTCCTGGAAGAGGAGTATCCATGGGTTTGCATCCCTCCATGTGAAACTTACCCAGTATCTCCCTTCCATACTTGCTTTGAGACTCAAAAAGTTCACCATCTCACTATCATATTTCCAATCCAAGGAAATAATGAAGAAGGCCCATATCCTTCATCTTGAACTCCTTTGCAAGGTCCTCCTTGCATGAGTGTAACAGCACTGATTTGTCGATCGGTCTTGGGACAATTTCCCATGCACTGTTTTTTACAATGGAGTCATACTCCTCCACCATTGCATCAACCCAAGTGGGATCATGCATTGCTTCTTGAAAGGAAGATGGTTCGGTCACAATACATTTTCTCATGAGAGCCATGTATCCAGTAAATCGATCAAGAGACTGTCTATGTCTGCACTGTGAAGTAGGGGCTCCTACATTCTGTGCAGCATCTAGTCTCAATCTATCAGCTTCCGTGGTGCGCTTTCTGCCATTTATGATGGATGGATCTGCATGAGTGGCTTCCTCCACTCCATGAACCTCCTCATGTGGTTGATCCACATCTTGAGACTCATCTTTGGGAACCAGCAGCTCCTCCTCTGCATGCAATTCTAGCTCCCTCTCAAGCGACAAACGCATGGATTTCCCCTCATCGGATTTTATATCCTGTCGTATAACAGTCGTCTTACTGTTATGAAAATACACACGATAATTATTGGGTGTTTCTGTGTACCCCAAAAATATCCCAACTTCAGCAGTCGGCTCCAACTTCTTCCTAGCATTCTTGGTCACATGCACATAAACAGATGAGCCAAAAATCTTAAAATGAGAAACATCGGGTTTCTTACCAGTGAAATCTTCTTTAGGTGTACTCATGCCAAGTACTCTATGAGGACAACGGTTTTGCACATAAACCACAGTGTTGCATGCTTCTTCCCACAAATGCATTGGTAGGCCATGATCATGCAACATCACTTGTGTTGCACCCATGATCATTATGTTCTTCCTCTCCACGACCCCATTTTTTTGTGGGTTATGAGGCGCTATGAGTTCTCTTTGAATTCCTTCTTTCCTACATAAGTCTTTGAATTCGTTAGAGATGTATTCTCCACCATTATTTCTCCTAAGAGCCTTCACTTGCTTCCTCTACTCTTTCTCCACCAATTCTTTAAACTCATAGAACTTTGAGAATGTTTGATCCTTCTTCTGCATGAAGAAGATCCAACATTTATGAGAAAAGTCGTCAACAAAAATAACATAATACTTATGTTTTCCTATTGAATCAACCGAGAATTGTCCACACACATCTGTTATTCCCACACTCCACAGCTCATCCCAACATTGGACAAACTTCGTGAGATATTTTGGAATAGAGTCTCCCTTCTCCATCTTGATCTTCCTGAGTTTATCTTTGAGTGCCAATTTCCTATGGTCATTGTTGTTTTGGAATAGATCCGTAAAAATATTCCACGTTGCATATGGTGTGACTTTCACATGTAGTCTTGAGACAATGTGGTCTCGTACTCCCTCCAACAGGATCCTCCTCACCTTTTCCACTTTCTTTTTCCATGCATCAAGATTTGCAGCATCTAGCTTAGGAACATCTTTGTCAATCAATTCCTTCAAGCCATTGTCTTCGAGTACTGACTCCATCCTATCCTTCCAAGAAATGTAGTTTGAGCTATCCTCGAGTGCATACTCTAACCTCAAGACATTGAAATCCATTTCGATCTTGAATCAAATGTAGCACCAAGAAAGTCTTTATGCAAATTCAAATTCTATCCAATCACAAACTCAGCTTCTGCAATCTTCTGCGCTCTGATACCATGTAGAAATTTCAATACAAATTATGTATTGCCTGGATTCTCCTGATCTAACAATTATATTCCACTATTAAATACAAAATTGCCTCTACAAATATTCTTGCGGAATTTAAAACATGATCACCAATTGCAATATCAAGAAGAGAGATCAATCACACATAACACGGATGTTTTACCGAGAAATCATAAAGCTAAAAACCCCACTATCATATATTATGTATATATCATGGATCATGAAAGAATATCATACAAAACTCTAATCCAAGACCTCTAAGTACAATATACAATCGTCTCACACTGTCATAAAAAAATTGGCAAATGCATGTGCCAATTTACTGCCTCCAGACATGCTGCCTCCTCTAAGCAATCCCTGCTAATGGAAATCCCTGCAATGAATGAATCCTTCTCGCCTAAGTTGGTCATTCCTCATGGGCACATCCATTGTGTGTGTGGTTTCATGAGTGCACTCACTAATGTCACAACTGATAGTCAAACTATCCCTTTCACTTGTTATCTCAACTAGGTCTCCACTGGATCTGACATGCATGTAGTTAACAGTGGTAAATCTTCAGTTGCATGTGAGATCACTGATTGTGAATTAATTAATAATTAATTCATTGATCTCTCACTAGTGTAAGTTCAGTTACAACTAGTACAACTGAGCTTAACTCACTTAACTGAGTTAAACTACTTCACAACTCACATAACTACACATTCAACTCTGTTAGAACTTTGAATCACTCAGTTAAAAATAATTCGACTTGCATGTCCCACCATTCAACCTTTGAACTCGAATTTCCTATAGCTAACTAATTTTCCACTTCATTTAACTATTTCCAAGTGCTCATTGAGAATAGATTAATATTTATTGTCCAACTATTATTAAGGGATAATAATAGTCGACATACATCTATAAATAGAATTCGCTCACCATCTATAAATAGACATCATCTATGAATAGAATTTGCTCATCATCTAAAAATAGACTTCCACCTCAAAATAGCCTGAGGATCCTTCCTAATGTAGGTGCATAATTTTCACTAGGATCTTCTTGTTGAATCTCAACAATCTTCAGTTATCCAACTGGCATCTTCTATTGGATGGTCCTTCCACTTAACCAGATACTCATAATAAATATTCCTTTTGGTCTTCTTAGCAATCCTCTTATCTAAGATCTTCTCTATCTGTGCATCCTCTATTATGGACATCTGTTGTTTCCACTAAATATTCTCCTGGTCATCTATATCTCCTGTATCATCCATCCTGTAAGGGTACAGGTCTGCTACATTGAATATTGGTGATATTCCAATGTCCTTTAGTAGCTCAATTTCATAAGCATTTGTAGCAAATTTTCTGAGGATCTTACACGGTCCTATCTTTTCATCTTCATCTTGTTATATTTTCCTTTCAAAAATCTCTCCTTCCTCGGATTTGATAAAACTTGATCTCCAATTTCAAAGTTTTCTTCTCTTCTTCTCTGGTCTACTCTGCTTTTGTACTTATGGTTGTTATTCAGTAGTTGTTCCTTGATATGATCATGCAAACTCTGTATCTCTGCAACAAAATTCTTTGCTCCTGTGCTTCGAAACTCATCTCGTCCCAAATATCTCAACTCTGAAATTCCTCTTGTATGCATTCCATACATTATCTATAATGGGATTTTTCCAGTGCTCCTATTCAATGAGTCATTATATGTAAACTCTGCTTGGGGCAGAATTTGATCCCACTAGTTGTTATGGTCAGCAAACAAACTCCTCAACATGTTCCCTAAACTTCGATTTACCACTTCAGTCTATCCATCCTTTTGAGGATGATATGCAAGATTGAAATACAAATTTGTCCCCGGCTTCTTCCACAATGTTCTCCAAAAGTTTCCCACAAACTTAGTGTCTCTATCTGAAACTATGCTCCTTGGCAATCCATGTAATCTCACAATCTCCTTGAAAAACAAATTTGATGTGTGAGTAGCATCATTGGTTTTGTGACACAGAATCAAATGTGCCATCTTTGAAAATTCGTCAACAACCACAAAAATTGAATTATTTTCTCTCTGGGTTCCAAGAAATCCCAGAACAAAATCCATACTTATACCATCCCATGGCCTCTCTGGAATAGGAAATGGTTGATACAATCCAGTGTTTTCATGCTTTCCTTTAGAATACTGTAAGATTCTACATATGTGAATGAATTTCTTTACATCAGACCTCATACTGGCCAATAATACTAAGAACTCAATTCCGCATATGTTTTATCATGGCCAAAGTATCCAGCCAATCCTCCGCTATGTTTTTCCTTCAACAAGTTATCCCTCATTGAACATTTCGGAATGAACAACTGGTTTCATTTTAACAACAACCCACCTTGGATCAGATATTCCATCCACTTACTTATATCCCTTAGCAAAGGGTTCTCACATGCTTCATAAGCTTCTTTGAAATCTGTATCTTCTTGATACATCTATGTGAGGTGTTCAAATCCTAGGGTCTCCACTCGAAATTCCTACAAGATCAAACATATCTTGCTCAAAGCATCTGCAAATTTGTTAGCATTTCCACTAATATGCTTGATAACAAAAGTAAAATTTTGCATGAATTCCACCCATTTGTCATGTCTCTGATTCAATTTCTCTTATCTGGTTATAAATTGCAATGCTTATTTATCATAATATAAAACAAACTCTTTCATAATAAGATAATGCCTCCATTTTTTCAAGGCTTGAATCACAACATAAAATTCTTTATCATGTGTGGAATACTTCCTTTTAACATCATTCAGCTTCTCACTAAAATAAGCAACATGCTTATCGTCTTGACTTAAAACTGTGCCAATGGCTACTCCACTACCATCACATTTAACTTGAAATGTATTCCCAAAATCTGCCAGAACTAGAATTGGTAGTTCTGTTAACTTGGATTTTAACACTCTAAATCCTTTCTCATCCCCCTCTGTCCAATTAAAAGACTTATTCTCCTTCTTTATGGTGTCCAGTATAGGTGCACAAATACTACTGAAATTCTTGATGAACTTCCTATAAAAATTCACCAATCCATGAAAACTTCTTACCTTAAACACACTTCTTGGAGAAGAACAATCTCTTATTGTCCTCACCTTATTTGGGTCCATCTTCAACTCATTTGAAGAGATTGTGAATCCCAAATATATAAGTTATGTTTCATGAAAGAACATTTCCCCAAATTTACTAATAGCTTCTCTTGTTGTAGTCTTCTCAACAACATATTTAAATGGCTCAAGTGCTCTCCTTCAGTCTTACTGAAGATTAAGATATCATCCAAATAGACAATTACAAACTTACTAAAAAAATATTTGAGTACTTCATTCATCAACCTCATAAATGTACTTGGTGCATTTATTAAACCAAACGGCATAACCAACCACTCATACAATCCTTCATTCGTTTTGAATGTTGTCTTCCATTCATCTCCTTCTCTCATCCTTATCTGATGGTAACCACTGTTCAAGTCTATCTTGGAAAAATAACTAGATCCACTTAAGCAATCCATCAAATCATCCATTTTGGGTAAAGGGAATATATACATGATGGTTATTTTGTTGATGGCTCTAGAATCTGTGCACATTATCCAACCTCCATCTTTCTTTGGACTCAATACAATTGGTATGACACATGGACTCAAACTTTCCCTGACTAAACCTTTATTGAACAACTCTTGGACTTGATTCTTGACCTCTTCATTCTATAGAGGTGTCAATCTGTACGCTTATTTATTTGGAAAACTTTCTCATGGAATAAGGTCAATATGGTGACTAATACTCATGATGGGCGATAAAGAGTGAGGTAACTCATCCACCACAATATCAGCGAACTCATACAATAATTCATGGAGTTCTATATGCAATTCATCCATAGATGTAATTGTGAGAATGACTCTTGGCTTACCTACAACAACAAACTTCATTTCCTATTCTTTCTTGACTTCTTTCAAGAGTTCCTTCCCACTCATGAGAAGTATACATGGACTTACTTCTTCTTTGACTCCTTTATCTTTTATTAGAAGCAACATATCTTTACACCCATTCTTCTCCAGGGTATAAGTGTTCTTTCTTCCATCATGTATGACATTCCTGTCATACTTCCACGGTCTTCCCAATAGAACATGACAAACATCCATAGGTATGACATCACACAAAACTTCATCTTTGTAACCTCCTATTTTAAATTCAACTTTACATTGTCGACTTACCATTATTTGATGTCCTTTATGCAACCACGATACCTTGTATGGATTCGAATGTGTAGTTGTCTCCAGCTTCATTTTTTCCACCATCTCTGTCGATACTAAATTATCAGTGCTTCCATTGTCTATGATCACCTTGCATACCCTATCTCTGGTCTTGTAAGCAGTTCTAAACAAATTGTTTCTATGGACTGGTTCTCTTACCTCTTTATTTGGTTTTACAAGAACTTTCCTCATCATGAGCGATCTTCCTTCTTCTATTGCTTTTGTCTTCATCTCTGTCTCTACATTTCTCTTTTGTGCTTCAGAAATGTGAGCTTCTCCACCTCTTGTATTCTTTCTCTCAAGACATTCCCAAGACATGTGCCCTATCTTTCCAAAGGCATAACACTTCACTTCTCCTCATCTGCCTCTTCCTCTTCCGATGGGAAAATAGATTCTTCCACCATAGTGTCCCCCTCGAGAACTAACTCCTCTTTTTGTCTGACTTTGATATCTTCTAGCTTCTAGTCTAGTCTTCTGGAACTTTTCTCTAACTATTCAGCTACCTCTGCTTGGAAATTTTCCTCTATTTCTTTGACACTTCTTTCTTTCCAAATTCTCTTTTGCTTCCATGGATACCTGATAAGCATCCTCCATTTTTCTCATAGTAATCATGTTGATTTCATCCTAAATCTCATATCTCAGGACATTAATATACCTAGAAACCTTTTCTTCATCATTCTCTCTATGTCCTGATCTGATGTTCAGCTTGTAAAACTCTTCGGTGTATTCCTTCACCAAAAAAACTTTTTGTCTCAGATTTTGTAACTTTCTGAACAAATTCACTTGATAATCCTTGGGTATGAACTTTGCTTTCAATTTAGCTACCATTCTATCCCAACTCTTATTTTTGGACTTACCTTTGCATCTTTTGTCAGCGTGCAATTTGTCCCACCATAATGTTGCATGTCCTTTCAACCTAGTCACAACATGCTTTACTTTCTTCTCATCATCAATCTTCTCATAGTCGAAGTAATTATCTAAAGCACTTACCCATTCAAACAATTCTTCTACATTTAAATTACCCTCATACATTGGGACCTCTATTTTCGCTCAGGTTCCCAGCTTGACAGCTCTCAACAGTCACTCGTTTGTTGCTTGTTCTCCTGCAACTTCTTCAGCTTCTACATCTTCATTCTCAGATTCACTGACGTCACCAGTGTCATGTTCTCTTCTCTGCATTGTCTCCATGGCATCTAACCTTGCACGAAATTGTCTCATCTCCTTTTCCATGGCTGCATTTACCACTCATCTATCTCTGTGTCTTCTTGGTGGCATGGTTCCAATTTTTCTCCTTTCTATCTTTGCTTGTTGTCTACAGACAAAATTGGTGCTCTGATACCACTTGACGCAAACCCCCACCACCTCATGGGGCTCGCAAGACCTCCTGATCTAGGATCATACACAATATGGAGCTGAATCATCTCTTGGGCTCCTGTTGAGCCCTCAAAATCTTATACCACGTGCCTTTTTCCCTTATCCTACACACAATTTCAAATTCGCAAGGGTTTATTTATCCACGCAGAGAAATCCACCTGACCTTCGTCCAATTCTGTGGGATAAAAACCCTTGAATAGCGTGGACTATGGCACTTTGGGATTCCATGCTTCAGGAGTTTCAAGAACAATACATGACATTCCCCCCAAAGGTCAAACTAGCGGACAACCGAACAAAAATGAAGGATCGAAAGTCCTCAACATATGTTGAGATCTACGGCTTACAGATGTGTCGAGCCTCCGCACTTTGGGAGATTTACCCGCTCCAACATGCAATTACCTCGAATTCACAAACTCCGAACAGATAGATCGGACGACTGTTGCTTGCCTCAGATCAATGGTGGATCTATGCTCCGCACTTCAGGCTTCAGAACCTTCCACAACTCAACACATCAAATCCTTCGGAGTGTCGAACTTGTAAGCTCATGAAGGGTGTGATCAATGGTCCACCTATCCTCGTGAATGGATGGTTGGGATCTACTCTGGCCTTCGGGCCTTTGGGAGTACTCAACCCAAACAGACTTACACCTTCGTCCCTCTGGGGTACCAAATATCCTAACTCTGAGATCTGTTGACACGTGGCTCTTCGTGTCGGCGGTTAAGATTATTTCCGGGCTTCAGAACTTCGGGAAGCTTGCACACTTCCACAATCACACTCCAACTCTTCCGGATAGTCAGACTTCCGAACTGCTATGTATCTATGGAAACTTGTCCCCACAGTTGGATGGTCCATATCTTCTCTGGTTCACGAGACTTTGGGAAACTTGCCTCCTTTGCACGCACCACATGGAAACCACCGAATACGTGAAGTATGAATGGATTCGAGGGTTAACACCCATGCTACTTTCCCAGATCTAATGGCTAGGAAATATCTGCTCCTCATCGGGAGGATCTCATCCACTCGACCTCGAAAATGAAAGGATTCTTCCCTTAAAATATTTGGGTCTCTCTTTCTCCTGAGATTTAACACTTAAAGGATTTGGATCTTCTATGCACACCTTGTGCTCCTCTGAAAACTTGACACTTGAATATTTTTGGAAAATCTTCCCACGCACTCCTTGCGTATGTTTCCTTGAGAATTTTCAACACTTGACTAAGTGTTGGCCCTATGCAGACCTTGTAAGGGTCTTCTCCATTTCCTATACTCATATGAGTATATGTGAACTCCTTTCACTCACCTTGCACTATTTCACATTATCTCTTCTGAGCTTTTGAGTCTAAAAATGACTCTGCCTTTGCACTCCTTGCGTGGATACTATGCACTCCATGCACCAGTATTTTATAAGAGAAACAATTGAAACTTACAGAACACTACATGTTCATTCGATTAATCATAAAATTCATACGGGGGAATATAAAACACAGAGAGAAAATAACACACATTACCCATTTAACTCATGGATATGCAAACTTAGAATTTGAGAACAATCTTCCTCTATTATATTCCTTCACTAAAGCATTTAAAAAGAGTTCTTGCATCTCTTCAACTTCTCCTTGACAACAATTTACAATAAAATTCAGTAGAAAAATACAATTGTCTTCAACAGCCTCATTTGGGCATAGATTACATATATTTATACACGGAGGGGGTTCTCAAGCCTTTCTATCGACTATGCTAGTGCTTTCATATCATAATCAAAGCATTATATCACTAAGGCTTGTTACAATAAATGAAATTTACAACCCAAATACGAGTCACTGCTCAATATCTGTACAATCCTACAACTAATTAAGATAATTACAAACATTTGCAGTCTCATACAATGGTTCTTGACTCAAAACATTAAAATCTCATTTAATTACAATCTTTTGAAAATATCAAATTGATGCGCTCTCCTTGGGTCTCAAAACAATTTGAACATCGTGTTTGATGTTGAGTTCTCCTCCACTCGGCCTTATGGACGTTGATGATGATGCTCCTGCATCACTCTCCAATAGCTACAACATGTCATCATGAAATCCACTACCCTACGATAACATCTGAAGCCATCACTCCCTCTGAAGAGGGACTATGTCGAACTTGTCCCTGAATGATCCAGGGGATCAATTTTTTCTCAAAATTCAAAGTGCTTAGAATCGCTTTAAATTGAACGGAAGCATAGGCCTCGTCATCACGAACCCAACGCAACTTGTTTGGGTTCAAACGGACATCGGATGAGAGAGATATCGCGTTCTGTTCAAAACAACAAACAGGCAAAAAAAATGTGTTGACTGTACAGTCCGTACGGATGTTGACGTGGCAGGACCGTACGAAACATGGAAGAGTCGTATGACACGTGGCAGGGTCGTACAACATGTGGCAGATGTTGGTTGGTAGTCGTGTGGACGATTTGGTGTATGACATGTGGCAATGGTGGCGAATGGAATGCTAACACATGGCCCACTCAATGGCCGCCACGTGTCACCCTGGCATTGGTTTAAAATTTATGTTGTTGGTCGGATTCGACCCCGCGACCTCCGTGCAGGGGAAAAGCTTTGGGAAGGGCCGCCCAACCGGTGCGCCACCCATATAGTTCTTAACATTGTACCTTTATAAATTTATTTGAATTTGAATTGATTTGCAATGGGGGCGCGGTCCGGGCCGGGGCTTAGCCCAGGCCCCCGGTCTTATGTGTATACAATGTAACCACAGCGCGTGCCTTTCTGACCATTTAAACCTTTGGCCCTTTGTGTATATGTGCGCGGTCATATGGTGCTTCACATGCCCACGGTCCTAGGCAGTTAGGGGCTAGGCGCGTAACCGTCCTACAGTTCGCACCATTTGTGTGGTTGCACCCGGTGTTGGGTTTTAACACATATATGTGCATGGGGGCTAGGTTGAGGAGCAAGAGGTGCATTTTGGCAATCCAGAGACAACAAGTTTGAAGGGGAACTTCTAGGAAGCCTATCTTCTTCAATTTTTGGCCAAACGAGGTGCCGAAAAAGCCCAGCTAGGGGTTTTTGGACGTTCTGAAGCCATTGGAGCCATCTATTTGGAATTTTGAGCATTTTAAATCACATATTTTAGCACTTTTATCAAATAATACAAAAGATCCATTGGAAGCTGGACCAAGAGATGTAGCCCAAGAGAGGGGTGAACTCCTTTATCATTTGTTGTGTTATGTGTTTTTTGTTCACTGTTATTTGTTGTTGTTTATATGCATCTTAAATGTGTAATTTCTATAAAAGTTTTGTTTGCAAAATTGATCCATTTGCATAAGAACACTTGAATTAAAACTTGCAAAAATTTTCAAGAATACAAGTTTCCATCATTTTTAGATCAAGTTGGTATCAGAGCATAGGTTTTTGAAGACTTGATTATTTGCAAGTGTTTTGTTTTCTGATGCTCACAAGGTTGAAACTCACAAGAGGAGAAGGTCAACTTGTAGAACCAAGTTATCATCCTTCAAGAAGAAAGATTATTTCATCACTGCAAGCTTCAAGGAGGCATTCACCAAGTATGGCTCATGAAGAGAGTCATGAACATATTCCTATAGAAGATGAAGATCTCATAAAGGCTTTCATGAAAATGAGAGAAATGATGAAACTCTTGATGGAAGAAAGGAATACAAGGTTGCAAGGTGAAGGATCCAACCCTTCAAAGCACAAGGGAGACAGTGGTGATAAAAATCCAAATGGAAATGGAGGGAATGGTGCTTCTCCACCACCC
>ML791966.1:89887-119913 GCA_009831015.1 Picea engelmannii
CCGTGTATTTGGCAATATAGCATGGGCTCACATTCCTGATGAGAAAAGGAAAGCATTGCAGCCTAAAAGTGAGAAGTGTATATTTGTTGGTTATTCTGAAGATGTCAAAGGTTACAGACTTCTTCAATCACATTGTAATGAAAATATTCTTAGAAGAGATGTTAAATTTGACGAAAATCTCTTGGCCTGCGAGCCATCTTCGGCGATTGTGCCTTCTTCGGTCTGTGAGCCATCTTCGGCGTTTGTGACTTCTTTTGATCTGGTTATGTGAGTGGTTACTGAAGGTGTTCGTCCTCTGTTGGAATACCTGTGTTGTTGAACATTCCTGTATAATGTAGCATCCATAACTTTTGAAGTTGTATCATCCAACAACTTCATATTTGATGCCATTGGTGTGGCCATCGATTTACAGTCCAACATCCTGAACCTCTTCAGGACCTCCACATTATGTTTTCCCTAATTTAGGAATATCTCATTCTTCCTCTGCCATACCTCTACACCCAAAAAGTAGTGCATCTAACCTAGGTCTTTCATTTCGAACTTTGCAGTGAGTTTTCTCTTACACTCAATGATGAGCTTCTCCACTCCTGTCAAGAATAGATCATCCACATATAGTAGTAATATCGTCGGTCTATCATCCTCAACCTTGAAGTAAATTTTAGGACCTACACTGCTCTTGGTAAATCCCAGTCTCATTAGAAAACCATCAATCTAACCATACCATGCTCTCAGTGGCTGCTTCAATCCATATAATGCCTTCTTTAACCCGCACACATGTGTCTCCCTGTCATGTGTCTTGAATCCTTGTGTTTGTTCCACGTAAACCTCTTCCTCTATTACCCCATTCGAAAATGTCTCCTTCACAACCATCCGATGAACCTTACATTTCATCGCAATAGCTATTGAAAGAACAACCTGTATTGAAGTATATCTTGCCACAGGAGCAAAAGTATCCATGTAGTCAATTCCTTCCTTTTGATAAAATCCTCATGCTACAAATATAGCCTTGTATTTCTCAATGCTTCCATCTGTAGCATGCTTCGTATTGAATATTCACTTGGAGCTCACAATTGATTTTTCCTTAGGTCTGGGAACCACATCCCAAATGTTATTCTTCAATATTGACTAGTATTCCTCAACAGTGGAATCCTCCCATTCTTTCTTTCCTACAGCTTCTTCATAGTTGGTAGGCTCTACATCAATGATATCACACAATAATGCCACATATCTCGAATACAATTTTGGATTCTTAACTTTCCAAGATGGTTCATCCTTGGGACCATATCTCTCTGCATATTTGATGGCCTCTTGTGCCCAAGTTGGTCTTCTCTTTTGTGTAGGCTTCTCCATAGGCCTCTGTGGTTTGGCCATATCTTGATCCTCAGAAATGGATTCCTCTACTTCCACTTCTCTTGTCTTCGCGATTCTAGGAACTCCATTCTCTTTTTCATGATATTTGTTACACATCAAAATTACTCACTTCAATGATGACCCATTGTTATCATTACTAGTTTCGAATTTTTGGTCGCAAGTTTCGCAAGTGTCGAAAACATCAAATTGTCATCTTGCCTATGTCATGTCTCTAATGACATCATAAGGAAACTTAAGACACCCTCAAAGACTGGTTTAAGAAGGAGAAATCATCTGATGAGGAGTACAAAGAATTTTCCATAGAAAAGACCACTTTAAAATGTTTTTTGAAGGGAAACGCTCCCCTACCCACTGTCAGGGAGTGCCAACGCTCCCTACCCCTCTTTGGGGGAGCGTTGCAACATTCAGGACACCATTCTGGGGGAGCATTGCAACACTTAGGACACCATTCTGGGGGAGTGTTGGGATTTTTGAACGAATTTTGGGTAGTGCTCCCTAACCCTCTTTGGGGGAGCGTTGCAATGCTCTATGTACCCTTTTGGGGGAGCACTAGCCTGTTTGAGGGGAGCGTTATGTTGCTGAGAAAATCAGGGAAAGATCCCCCTTATCTTGGAAAATAGTTGGATTCGAATCTAAGGTCAAGGATGGATCTTAGGGAGGATCCACAATTGAAGGAGAAAGATCCTCAACTTATCCAAAGACTATCTAAGGTGGTTGGGACTCTCCAAGCTTATATAAGGAGGCTTGTTCATGGTGAAAAGTGGAGAAATAGGAAGGCATCAAACTTATGGTCTCATAGGGAAGATATCAGTGAAGTTACAGGCAATCTATTGGTGGATCATTTGAGCAAAGGATTTGGACAAAGAGAGCTTGGTGAAGTTGTTGCATCTACATCTATGGTTGTAAGCACTTTGCTTTGTTTTCATTAATATAAATATGTGCTTGGCCTGTTTCCTTTAAGTTTGTGTATTTTTCATGAACTTTTTTCTTTTGATAGATCTATTATGAAGCTAATCATGGTAGAGTAGGAAGTATGTTTTGTTTTTGCTGCTCATTGTATTGCAGGACCTTCTAAAGAACTTGGAGATCAATATTAGCCTAGATCGATCAAGGACAAACATCGGTAAAGGTATTTACCTTTATTTCTTATTCTTCCTTGAATAGTTTAGCTTCATGAAAAGGAATGTCAGTATCCAGATTAGCACCTTTTTGTCTTGGTTATAGGGGTCTAGTATCCAAGAGGAAATCCACTTGTCTGCAGGGGGATTTTCCTATAACAGAAATTGGCGACTCCACTGGGGAAGGAAATACTATTTATATTTCCTTGGTTTGTCCCTATCCTTTACCACCTTTAATATCACTTTTACTGGTTGTTCATCATCCATTTGCCGTCTCCTACCTTCACTAGCAATTTCACCAATTTTTGTGCATTCTGGGTGAGTTTTTCTTCTTTTTTTGGCTCTTTTTTATTTTCTGGGAAGACCAACACCCCCCTGTAGGCCATACCAGAGCGCCAGTGCTCTGCTACAGTGTCTTAGGGAGGGTTGCAACACTCTGTGCACCCTTCTGGGGGAGCGCTAGTCTCTTTTTTGAGAGTTTTTGCCTTCTTTTGCTCAGTCTTTTGGAGCCTGTTTTGTAGGGCTCTTTACCCAGAGTCTTTGGTTGGTTCGTGAAGTTGTTAGGATTGGATTTTTATGGTTTTGTATGCTTATAAATCCCTCTTGTATTTATTGGAGCTTGAAACCTTTTTCAAAAATGTAAAATTTCCCTTTCTAGCAGCTTGTTTTGTTGGGACAATTTGAGTGATTTCTCTTTCTCTCTGTCTTTTCTTGGATTCTTCTCTGCATCTTCTTGTGCTCAATGAATGTTTGTTAGTTGTTGAGTCCTTGATTGAGTTCTTGTTAGGACAAGTTTCTACTTGTTTTCTTTCAGTTCTCATTGCTTTGAGTGCATGCTTTGTTTGAAACTTTTGTCGCTTCGTGTATTTTGCATCTGCATAGGACTCTTTCTCCTGATTGAAAGTAGTGGAGCATTGAAGGTTTTGTATTTACTTTATGTATACATTATAGTCAAACAAAGAAGATAAATGCATTCTTTCTTTTGGGTAGTGAAACTAGCTTTCATTTGAAGTAGCAGAATTGCATGTTTTTTGGCATTTTGGGACATTGTGCATCTGGAATGATGAATGTTTTCTCCTTCTCGTAGCATAGCTTTCATCGAAATGAAAAGATTACATCTTCATCTCTTTGCATAACTTTCGAGTCGGTCAAAACATCATATTTTCCATGCCATTTTCCTTTTGAGTAACAACAGACTTAAAAATAAAGCGTTAAACTAAAAATTGATTAGACATTTTTATATTTTCTGGTAGCAAACCTACATCAAATTAGTTGTAGGGATTTGGAATAGGTGAGAAAGATAACTTTCCAAAGCTGAAAAAAAACATAGAATCTTGTGTTCGGGAGTGGTGAAATCCAATTGCTACATTTTGTCCTAGGAAGCCCTTCTCACACAAGGGTCAAACTTGAGGTTGCGTTAAGACTGTCAGAGTTACTCACCCTTCTTTGTTGGTCTTGGTTTACATATTGTGTGTATTATGGGGGTCGCTTGAAGGTATACCCACAATGATGAGTGGAATCCTTTCAAGTTAATTTCGGGCTAGATACCCTGCCCTTGCACGTGCATCGGACTGTTGATTGTTTCCCCAGGCATCAATGTTGTAGTTGGTAACCTTAGTGGCTTATCTCTTTAGAGTCTTTACACAAGGTGACTATGGAGGGGAAAGTCTTAACGGTACCTGGAATCGACGTTGGCTAGACTCACTCGGGCTCCTTGGAGGGTATACCCACGTTTATGTGTGGGAGCTTGCACCAAAATGGAAGTCCGTTAAGTAGGTCATCAACGTAACTTTCCCACCCTCTCTATCTCAGCCCCTTCTTACTTTGTTCCTGCGACGTTGGATTTCATCACCAACTAGTGTTCTCATTGTGAGAAGGTTTTGTTTGCTTGATTGCTTACTAGATTTTTAGCGTGTGTTGTTTGTTCTCCATAGAAAAATCTAGGTTGGATCTTTATTTTTATGGCGTCAGTTCCTGGAATGACCAATAAAGGAACCCCTTTGCCAAGGGAACCCTTTGTTTTTCCTTCTTATGAACACGTTGGTCCTCCTTACATCTCTACTTTGAGCCTTCCAGGTCTCACAATTGGGTTACCGGTATGGTTTCTTTCCACTCCAGTGATCTCAAATGCAAGTGCTTCAAATGTAAGCACACCACCCACACATCAACCTCATGTCAACCTTTCTCCTTCTTCGCCCATCAGGTCTCCTTTTATTTCTCCTTCTTCGCCTAGTGAAATCTCTCAAGTGAGTAGTCATATTGATAAGAAGAAGAAGAACCAGAAAGGGACCAAGCCTCCAACTACATCATATGTTGGATCCAAGAAACAGGTATTGTTGATCATACAGGGAGTGTTGATGAGGTCAACAAGATTGAAACGAAGAATCTGAAACCCAAATTCCCTTGCAATCTTTGCAAGGGTGACCACTTTCTGAGGGATTTCCCTAGTATTCCCAAGGTCTTAGAAATGTGGTCTTCCATGTCATCGGCCTCTGCCAGACATGTTGGTGACACCTCGTCGACTAGTGATCTTAAGGTTGGTAAGAAGAAGACAGTTGTCAAATTTCCTTGCATGTTATGCGAAGGTGATCATTATTCTCACCTTTGTTCTCATATGGATGAGGCTTCTTCTCTTTTGGAAAATCTTCAACTTCCAAAAGGTTATCGTAAGATTTCCCCCAACCCATCATTAGTTGATAGACTGGTCAATCCAGTTCCATCCTCAGTCAGTCTAGTTGATCAGGTGGTCAATCTAGTTTCATCCTCAGTTGAACCACTAACCAAAGTAGTTGATCCAATTCCGTCATCGATCAGCCCCACTTTTCATATGAAAAGTGAAACCCAAGTGACTGATTTAATCCCATCATTGGTCAGTCCCACCCTTCACCAGAAGAGTGCCAACGTGGTCAATCCCACTCCTCCTCTGACGAGTGCCAAAGTGGTTGCTCTGGTCCCTTCATCAGTTAGTCTGGTTGATCATGTTGTTAATTTGGTCACGTCCTTAGTTGAACCAGTTGACAAAGTGGTTGATTCGATCCCATCTTCGGTCAATCCCACTCTCCCATTACAGAGTGCAACCCAAGCGATCGATCCATTTCCACTCGTCGACCCCATTCTCCCCTTGGAGACTGAAACCCAAGTGGTTGATTTGATGTCATTATCAATCGATCCTACTCTCCCACTCGACAGTAAACCTGATTTTTCCCACGTTTTCCTCGTTGATACAGAATCTACTGTGTTGGGGGGGCATTCCTCCCTCTCCTGTGAAACCCCCTCTAAGTAATGAGGCCATCATTTTTTATTGGGGTGTGCTAACTAGACCTCATCTTCCCTCTCACATTCCTTTCAAGATTATAGTATAGGTTTGTGGTCGGGACGTTCCTCATGCACTGATAGATGAAGGTTTGTCCATTAGTATTTTGTCCTCTATTGCTTGGCAAACTTTGGGTTATCCTCAGCTTGTGTTGCTTACCCAGACTTTGTTCATTTTTAACAGAAGAACCAATCACCTCTTAGGGATCCCTCCTCATTTTCCCGTAACTTTGGGAGGCAAAATTGTCTTTGTTGATGTCATGGTAGTCCAAGACCCCTTGGATTTTGAATTACTCCTTGGGAGAGATTATGTCTATGCCATGAAAGCTATTGTGTCCACTCTCTTTCGTGTGATATCTTTCCCTCGTGATGGAATAATGGTGACTATTGATCAACTTTTGTTCGTTGGCCCTGACTTGACCATCAACCCAATGACCTCCCTAAACGGGTCTCATATGCAGTCAGTATCACCTCTGCCACAAGTCAATTATGTGGCGTTGTCTCCCATGATTTCAACTTCCGATGACTTAGATTCGGTAGTTGACATGGTGATCTCTTTGGTAGGGATATTGGAGCACGATCTCCTTACCCATGTCACGGCCCTCAACATGTGTTCCTTCCAGATCATTGTTCTTCCATCCAATGAAGATATCTTGGAATACATGACCAAGTTTTGTCACTTGACATGGTGTCTTTCTAGAGCGTTATCCTCTTGGAAGCCATGATCAAGAAGAATCCATGAGCATAGTTTCTCTTCTCTGTGGAAAGATCATTAAAAAATGAAATAGAAGCCTTGAGCATAGTTCTTTTCCTGTGTCAATCTCCTTAAAAAATGAAACAGTCGCATCTCCTGTCAGGTCGAGTCTTTCGCCAGATCTCGTAGATGTCAAATCATGTCTTTTGTTAGGTCTCGCTTTTGACCTTCATTTCATCCACCCTTATCCTTTTTCTCCATCTAGTACAGAAATTGGTGACAACCTGAAAGTTGGTGAATGAATTGAAGCTTGGGGGGCATGTCTCCAACCTTTGATGATCATTCTGGAGTTAAGCCAGTAGCTTTCAAGCTGGGGCAGAGTACCAAGCTTAGTCTTTGTTATTTCTCATGCTCGTAAAAACATGAGAACGTAACCGAGCAACCTTTTATCTCTTTTTCGGGCTCACAAGGTTATATGAAAAAGGAAACCCCTGGAGTCTTCTTTAAGCTCTTTTCAGACTCTCTAAACATGAAAAGATTGTCGAGTGATCTTGCTTCTCTTCACACTTGTTAAAAGGTTTGAAAGGGCATCTTTCAAGTGGTATTTTATCTCTTTTTCGACCTCGTCGGACTAAAATTACGAAAAAGGACAACCCTGGAGTCTCCTTTAAGTTCTTTTCAGACTCTCTAAACATGAAAAACCACCGAGTTTTCCTTCTATGGATTCATTAAAATCATACATTGAAGGGCCCATATGGGACCGAACCCTTACTTCTTCCAGTTCGTTAAACAAAGGAAGAGGGACTTACCGAAGGTGAGTTATATCGAGCATCTGTTACCCTCCTCAAGCTCATTAAATCAAAAACAGGTACTCGTCTATCTAGATGGGGGAAAAAATTGAAGGAAGCAAGCCAAGCAGTTTATGAGAATATTACTAGTAACTCTTACGGTCGCCCTTGAACACGACACTTTGTCTTTACACACATTTTAATCCATTGAACCTCTGCACTAAACCAATCCTTTGAGTTTTCTTACTCCTTTGGGTCACTCGACAAAAGTCACAGTATCCACTGCATCATCATGTTTTGGTCCATCTCATGTTTCTGTTGTTGTGCCTCAGTGTTCAAGGGAATTTTCTTCCTCGAGAGTCAACCATCACAAATTTCCTATTTCAATACCCGTGTCAGTCCCTGTTCATTTGATCTACCAATTTACATCTCTGTGTCAATTTCATGTCATTGATGGGGGATACATCAAGGCCCTCCTGCAACGATTATGTTCCTGTCGACTTCAGCACATTATCCGGGAACTAGACTTAGAAACCAGTTAGTACCTTGGGACCTGCATGGCTCAATGGCAGGCCTCCTCGCTTTCGACAATGGGTTTACATCATTGACCCCTGATCAGATGATTCCACGAATGTTCGACTTCATCTCATCTATTCACATTCATTGGAATGTACTAGGGTAACTTGGGAATCATTGACATCAATGGTGATTTCCCTCACACTTGTTAACGATTTATCTCATTGACTGGTAATCAAGTGGTTTTTGCCATATTCGACACCATTACATCTATTCACATGGTTATATTCATACTACATCGGGATCAGTAAGAAGACCCTGGGTTGAGTGATCACTCTCATATGTACTTTACCCAGGTTTCGAAGGAGTTTCTCTTGAATATTGACACATATATTGTCACATAGATCCACTTTGTATTGTTATGTGGCTATGTCTTGTCGTTTCGAAGATCCACTTTGTATTTTTCGTGGCTACGATCAGTTCATTTCATGGAAGTACAGATCCACGTTGTATCTTTGGTGGCTATACTCTTTGTTAATATAATTATGGATCTGCATTGTATCTTATGGCAGTCATACCTTGCAAGTCTTTGTCACCCGAGCATAGGTATGCCTGCCTTGGGTTTGAAACATATCATTAATATTTGTTTGATGGTTGTGTGCAGCTTCTACCAGGTTCTCCAAGTCCATACCCTTGCTCGAAAAGTCTACAAAGTACTTCAGTCATCAGTTTCCATCTTCTAACTTCGCACTTTGGGGGGCAATCTGTTACACATCAAAATTACTCACTTCAATGATTACCCATTGTCATCATTAATATTGTCACACTTTTGGTCACAAGTGTCGACAAACCAAGGAAAGACAATAGGATTCGATCCCCATTCACTAGCATTTTCACCATTTTTTATGCATTCTGGGTGAATTTTTTGCAATTTTTTGGCTATTTTTATGAGTTTTTGGGAGCATCAGTGCCCCCCTGTAGGCCATACCAGAGCACTAGAACTCCCCTACAGTGTCTTAGGGAGCGTTGCAACACACTGTGCACCCTTCTGAGGGAGTGCTAGTGTCCTTTTTGAGTGTTTTTGCCTTCTTATGCTCAGTCTTTTGCAGCTTGTTTTGCAGAGCTCTTTACCCAGAGTCTGTGGTTGGTTTGTGAAGTTGTTTGGATTGGTTTTTTATGTTTTTTTATGCTTATCACTCCCTCTTGTATTTATTGGAGCTTGAAACCTTTTTCAAAAATGTGAAATTGCCTTTTCTAGCTATTTTTTTGATAGGACAGTTTTGAGTGATTTCTTTTTCTCCCTATCATTTCTTGGATTATTCTCTGCATTTTATTGTATTCCTTGAATGATTGATTGGTTTTATAATCCTTGATGGTGTTATTGCTTGTTAGAACAATTTTCTACTTGTTTTCTTTCATACCTCACTGCCTTGAGTGCATGCTTTGTTTGTAGCCCTTTTGTTTCGTGTCTTTTGCATCTACATAGGAATCTTTCTCCTGATTGAAAGTAGTGGACCATTGAAGGTTTTGTATTTACTTTATGTATATGTCATAATCAAACAAAGAGGATAAATGCATTCTTTCTTTTGGGTATTGAAACTAGCTTGCATTTGAAGTAGCGAAATTGCATGTTTTTTGGCATTTTGGGACATTGTGCATCTGGAATGATGAATGTTTTCTCCTTCTCGTAGCATAGCTTTCATAGAAATGAAAAGATTGCATCTTCATCTCTTTTCATAAATTTCGAGTTGGTCAAAACACCATATTGTCCACACCATTTTCCTTTTGAGTAACAAAAGCCTTAAAAATCAAGCGCTAAACAAAAAATTGATTAGACATTTCTATATTTTCTTGTAGCAAACCTACATTAGATTAGTTGTAGGGATTTGGAATAGGTGTGAAACATAACTTTCCAAAGCTACAAACAAATATAGGATCTTATGTTAGGGAGCGGTGAAACCCAATTGCTACATTTTGTCCTAGGAAGCCCTTCTCACACAAGGGTCAAACCTGAGGTCGCATTGAGACTAGTAGAGTTACTCACCATGCTTTGTTGGTCTTGGTGTAGAGATTGTGTGTATTGTGGGGGTTGCTTGAAGGTATACAAACAATGATGAGTGGAAGCCTTTCAAGTTGATTTTGGGCTAGATTCCCTACCCTTGCGCATGGATCGGACTGTTGACTGTTTCCCCAGGCATTACTGTTGTAGTTGGTAACCTTAGTGGCCTATCTCTTTAAGGTCTTTACACAAGGTGACTGTGGAGGGGAAAGTCTTCACGGTACCTGGAATCAACGTTGGCCAAACTCACTCGGGCTCCTTGGAGGGTATACCCATGATTATGTGTGGGAGCTTGCACCAAGGTGTAAGTCCGATAAGCAGGTCGTCAACGTAAATTTTCCACCCGCTCTATCTCAGCCCCTTCTTAATTTGTTCTCGCAAAGTTGGATTTCATCACCAACTAGTGTGTTCATTATGAGAAGGTTTTGATTGCTTGCTTGCTTACTATATTTTTAGCGTGTGTTGTTTGTTCTCCCTAGTAGAATCTAGGTTGGATCTTTATTTTTATGGCGTCAGTTCCCGGAATGACCAATGAAGGAACCCCTTTTCTAGGGGAACCCTTTGTTTTCCCTTCTTACAGGAACGTTGGTCCTCCTTACATCGCTACTCTAAGCCTTCCAGGTCTCACAATTGGGTTACCAATATGGTTGTTTTCCACTCCAGTGATATCGAATGCAGGTGATTCAGATGTAAGCACATCACCCACACATCAACCTCATGTCGACCTTTCTCCTTCTTTGCCCGTCAGGTCTCCTTCCATTTCTCCTTCTTCACCTAATTAAATCTCTCAAGCGAGTATCCAGGTTGATAAGAAGAAGAAGAAATGGAAAGAGAAGAAGAAGAAGAACCTGAAAAGGACCAAGTCTCCAACTACATTAGATGTTGGATCCAAGCAGCCAGCTACTGTTAATAGTACTGGGAGTGTTGATGAGGTCAAAAAGATTAAAACGAATAATCTAAAACCCAAATTCCCTTGCGGTCTTTGTAAGGGTGATCACTTTCTGAGGGATTGCCCTGGTCTTCCCAAGGTATTAGAAATGTGGTCTTCCACATCATCGATCCCCGCCAGACATGTTGGTGACATCCCGTCAACTAGTGACGTTATGGTTGGTTAGAAGAAGACAACTGTCAAGTTTCCTTGTTTGTTATGCAAAGGCGATCATTACTCTCACCTTTTTCCTCGTATGGACGAGGCTTCTTCTCCTTTGGAAAAGCTTCAACTTCCAAATAGTTATCACAAGATTTCGTCCAACCCATCGTTAGTTGATGGAATGGTCAATCTGGTTCCATCCCCGGTCAGTCTGGTTGATCAGGTGGTCAATCTAGTTTCATCCTCAGTTGAACCACTAACCAAAGTTGTTGATCCATTTATGTCATTGATCAGCCCTACTTTTCATCTGGAAAGTGAAACCAAAGAGACCGATCCAATCCCGTGATTGGTTAGTCCCACCCTTCATCTGAAGAGTGCTAACATGGTCAATCCCACTCTTCCTCTGACAAGTGCCAAAGTGGTTTCTCTGGTCCCTTCATCAGTCAATCCAGTTGATAATGTCATCAATCTCATCACGTCCTTTAATTGAACCAGTTGCCAAAGTGGTTGATACGATCCCATCTTCGGTCAACCCCGCTCTCCTGTTAGAGAGTGCAACCCAAGCGGTCGATCCTTTTCCACCTGTCAACCCCATTCTCCCCTTGGAGAATGAAACCCAAGTTGTCGATTTGATATCGTTATCAATCGATCCTACTCTCCTGCTAGAGAGTAAACCCGATACTGCACACGTTTTTCTCATTGATACAAAATCTACATTGTTGGGGGGCATTCCTCCTTCTCCCGCAAAACCCCCTCCAAGTAATGAGACCATCCTTTTTTATTGGGGTGTGCTAACTGGACCTCGTCTTCCTTCCCACATTCCTTTCAATATTAGAGTACAAGATTTTGGTCGAGACGTTCCTCAAACATCAATAGATGAAGGTTCATCCGTTAGTATTTTGTCCTCTATTGCTTGGCAAGATTTGGGTTATCCTCAACTTGTGTCGATTACCCAAACTCTGTTCGCTTTTAACAGAAGAACCAGTCACCCTTTAGGGCTCCTTCCTCAGTTTCTTGTAACTTTGGGAGGGAAAATTGTCTTTATTGATGTTATGGTATTTAGGACCCCTTGGATTTTGATTTATTCCTTGAGAGAGATTATGTATATGCCATGAAAGCTATTGTATCCACTCTTTTTCATGTGATATCTTTCCCGCACGATGGAATAATGGTCACTATTGATCAACTTTCGTTTGTTGGCCCTGACTTCACCATCAACCCAATGACCTCCCTAAATGAGTCTTATATGCAGTCAGTATCACCCTTGCCACAGGTCAATTATGTGACATTGTCTCCCATGAGATAAACTTCCGATGACTTGGATCCGGTAGTTGACATGGTGATCTCTTCGGTAGGGCTATTGGAGCCTGATCTCCTTACCCCTGACGAGACCCTCGACATGTGTTCCTTCTGGAGAATTCTTCTTCCATCCAGTGAAAATGTCTTGGAAGCCATGACTGAGTTTTGTCCCTTGACATGGTGTCCTTCCAGAGAGTTATCCTCTTGGAAGCCATGATCAAGAAGAAGCTACGAGCATAGTTGTTTTCCTCTCTGTGGAAAGCTCGTTAAAAGATGAAACAAAGGTTATGAGAATAGTTTTTCCTCTCTGTAACAAGATCGTTAAAAAATGAAACAGAAATTTGGGGATTCAACCCAGAGCCTTGAGCATAGTTCTTTTTCCTATGTCAAGCTCGTTAAAAAATGAAACAGTCACCTCTCCTGTCAATTCGAGTCTTTCGCCATATCTCTTAGAGTTCGAGTCAAGTATTTCATTAGGTCTTGTATTTGAACCTTCATTTCATCCACCTGTATCCTTTTTCTCCATCAAGTAGAGAAATTTGTGACAACCTCAAAGTCGGTAACTAAATTGAAGCTTGGGGGGCATGTCTCCAGCCTTTGATGATCATTCTAGAGTTAAGCCACTAGCTTTTAAGCTGGGGGCAGAGTACCGAGCTTAGTCTTTGTTCCTTCTCGTGCTCGTAAATAAATGAGAATGTAACCGAGTATACTTTTATCACTTTTTCAGACTCGTAAAGGTTATATGAAAAAAGAACCCCCTAGAGTCTCCTTTAATCTCTTTTCAGACTCTCTAAACATGAAAAAATTGTCGAGTGATCTTGCTTCCTTTCCCACTCTTTAAAAGGTTTGAAAGGGCATCTTTCAAGTGATAATTTATCTCTTTTTCGGCCTCACAAGACTAACATTATGAAAAAGGACAACACTAGAGTCATCTTTAAGTTCTTTTCAAACTCTCTAAACATGTAAAATTATCGATTTTACCTTCTCTGGACTCGTTAAAAAAATCATACATTGAAGGGCCCATATGGGACTGAACCCTTACTTTTTCCAGTTTGTTAAATAAAGGAAGAGGGACTTACTGAAGGTGAGTTATATCGAGCATGTTTTACCCTCCTCGAGCTCTTTAAATCAAAAAGAGGTACTCGTCTATCTGGATGGGGGAAAAAAATTGGAGGCAAGCCAAGCAGTTTTTGGGAAAATTACAAGTCACTCTTACACTCGCCCTTGAACATGATACTTTGTCTTTGCATACATTTTAATTCGTTGAACCTATGCACTAAACCAATCCTATGAGTTTCTTTACTCCTTTGGGTCACCCAACAAAATTCACAGTATCCATTGCATCATCATGTTTTGGTCCATCTCATGTTTCTACTGTTGTGCCTCAGAGTTCAAGGGAAGTATCTGCCTCAAGAGTCAACCATCACAAATTTCATGTTTCAATACCTGTGTCAGTCCATGTTCATTTGATCCACCAATTTACATCTTTTTGTTTGTTTTTTGTCGTTGATGGGGGATACATCAAGGACCTCCTGGGACGATTCTATTCCTATCGACTTCAACACATTATCCAGAAACTAGACTTATAAACCAACTAGTACCTTGGGACTTGCATGCCTCAATGGTAGGCCTCCTCGCTTCCGACAGTGGGTTTACATCATTGACCCCTGATCGGATGATTCCATGGATGGTCGACTTCAGATCATTTGTTCACATTCGTTGGAATGTACTAGGGTACCTTGGGAATCATTGACATCAATGGTGATTTCCCTCGCACTCGTTAACGGTTTACCTCATTGACCGGTAATCAAGTGGTTTCTACCATGTTCAACATCAAGAAATCTATTCATGTGGTTACACTTGTACCGCATCGAGATCGGTAAGAAGACCCTGGGTTGAGTGATCACTCTGATATGTACTTTACCCAGGTTGTGACGAAGTTTCTCTTGAATATTGACACATATATCGTCACATAGATTCACTTTGTATTGGTTTGTTTCTATGTCTTGTCATCTCGTAGATCCACAATGTATTTTTCGTGGTTACAATCAGTTCATGTCATGGAAGTATAGATCCACATTGTATCTTTGGTGGTTATACCCTTTTTGTCAATATAATTATGGATCTGCAGTGTATTTTATGACGGCCATACCTTGAAAGTCTTTATCACTCAAGCATAGGTATGCCTGCCTTGGATTTGAAACATGTCATAATATTTGTTTGATGGTTGTGTGTGGCTTCTTCCAGGTTCTCCGCATCCATACCCTTGCTCGAAAAATTCTACAAAGTACTTCATTCATCACGTCTTCTAACTTCGCACTTTCGGGGGCAATATGTTACACATCAAAATTACTCACTTCAATGATCACCTATTGTCGTCGTTACAAGTGTCTCATTTTAGCCATAAGCTCTCGCAAGTGTCGCAAACATCATACTGTCATCTTGCCTATGTCATGTCTCTAACGACATTATAAGGACACTTAAGAAACCTTCAAAGACTGGTTTAAGAAGGAGAAATCATCTTATGAAGAGTATAAGTCTTCTTTCATGGAAAAAACCACTCAAAAAGGGATTTTGGAGGGCAGCACTCCCTGGCCTTCTTTGGGGGAGCATTAGCCTTTTTCAACAAGAGATTCTCTAGAGTTGGTTGGATTCGAATTTGAGGTCAAGGCTACATCTTAGGGAGGATCCACAACTGATGGAGAAGGATCCTCAACCTATCCCAAGAATCTCTAAGGTGGTTGGGTCTCTCCAAGCTTATATAAAGAGGTCTCCTCATGGTGAAAGGAAATGGAGTTTTAGAGATACCAAACTTATGATCTCATGAGTGGCATTGACAGAGAGACATTGAAGGCATCAAACTTATGATCTCATAAGGAAGATATCATTGAAGCATCATCATTTTGTGTGGATTACTTGAGAAAAGGGTTGGACAAGGAGAGCTGGGAGAGATTGTTGCACCTTCATTAAAGGTATGTAAGTATTCTCTATTGTTCTCATCAATATACATATGTGCTTGGCCTATTTATTTCAAGGTTTTGTTTGTTCTACATGAACTTGTCTCTATTAGATAGATCTGGTTTAATGTTAATCTTAGTAAAATAGGAAGTTTGTTCTGTCTTTGTTTGTTTGCAGGACTTATCGAGGATCTTAGGGATCAAATCTCAGCTCGGACTATGCGAGGACGAACATCATTTAAAAGGTACTCCTTTCTTCCTCTTCTCTATACTTTAGTTTAACTATATTTAAAAGGATGTCAGTGACCAACGTTAGCACCCTTTTTGTCTTGGTCTTAGGAGTCTAGAGCCCAAGAGGGAATCTACTTGTCCGTAGTGGGATTCTCCTGTAACAGAAATTTTCTCTTTGTTAATGTAATTATGGATACACAGTGTATCTTATGGCAGCCATACCTTGCAAGTATTTGTCACCCAAGCATAGGTATGTCTGCCTTGGGTTTGAAACATATTATTAATATTTGTTTGATGGTTGTGTGTGGCTTCTACTAGGTTCTCCGAGTCCATACCCTTGCTCTAAAAGTCTACAAAGTACTCCATTCATTAGTTTCCATCTTCTAATTTCACGCTTTTGGGGGCAATCTATTACACATCAAAATTACTCACTTCAACGATGACTCGTTGTCGTCATTACTAGTGTCACATTTTTTGTCACAAGTGTTGCAAGTGTCGCAAACATCATACTTCCATATTGCCTATATCATATCTCTAACGACATCATAAGGACACTTAAGACACCCTCAAAGATTGGTTTAAGAAGGATAAATCATCTGATGAGTAGTACAAATCATTTTCCATGGAAAAGACCACTTAAAAGTGATTTTTGAAGGGCAACGCTCCCCTACCCACTGTCAGGGAATGCCAACGCTCCCTACCCCTCTTTGGGGGAGCGTTACAACACTCAGGACACCATTATGGGGGAGCGTTGGGCTATTTTGAAGGAATTTTGGGCAGCGCTCCCTAACCATCTTTGGGGGAGTGTTGCAATGCTCTGTGTACCCTTTTGGGGGAGCACTGGCCTATTTGAGGGGAGAGTTATGTTGTTGATAAAATCAAGGGAAGACCCCCCTTATCTTGGAAATCAGTTGGATTTGAATCTGAGGTCAAGACTGGATCTTAGGGAGGATCCACAACTGAAGGAGAAATATCCTCAACCTATCCCAAGAATCTCTAAGGTGGTTGGGCCTCTCCAAGCTTATATAAGGAGGCCTCTTCATGGTGAAAAGTGGAGAAATAAGAAGGCATCAAACTTATGATCTCATAAGGAAGATATCAGTGAAGTTACAGGAATTTTGTTGGTGGATCATTTGAGAAAAGGGTTTGGACAAAGAGATCTTGGTGAAGTTGTTGCATCTACATCTATGGTTGTAAGCACTTTGCTTTGTTTTCATTAATATAAATATGTGCTTGGCCTGTTTCCTTTAAGTTTGTGTATTTTTCATGAACTTGTTTCTTTTGATAGATCTATTATGAAGCTAATCATGGTAGAGTAGGAAGTATGTTTTTTTGTTGTTTCTCATTGTATTGCAGGACCTTCTGAAGAACTTGGAGATCAAGATCAACCTGGATCGAGCAAGGACAAACGTCGGTAAAGGTATCTACCTTTATTTCTTATTCTTCCTTGAATAGTTTAGCTTCATGAAAAGGAATGTCAGTTTCCACATTAGCACCTTTATGTCTTGGTTATAGGGGTCTCGCATCCAAGAGGAAAACCACTTGTCCACAGGGGGAGTTCCCTGTAACAATATTCCTCTACACGACCCTACTTTGACTTGCAAAAAGCTACATCCTCATCGAAGGTGACATCCTTGCAAATCTTGATCCCTTGGTGATCAGGAATGTATACTCTGTAGGCATTCAATGTGCCATTGTACCCAAAAAATGTACCTTTCTTTCCAGATGGATCCAACTTGTTCTCTTGTCCTTGGGGATATGCACATATACAGGACAACCAAATATCCTCAGGTCATTGAACTCTGGCTTATCTCCTGAAAACATTTCCTCCGGTGTCTTGTTTTCAAGAACTTGATGGGGACTTCATTTTGTACGTACACAACTTTCATCATATCTTTTTCCCTTAGATACATAGGTAAATCATGATCATGGATCATGGCCTTCACTGCTTCCATAGTTGTTTGATTCTTTCTCTCTGCCACTCCATTTTCCTGCAAATTATAGGGAGTAGAGAGCTCCCTCTTAATCCTAACTTCTTTGTAGAAATACAAGAATTCATCTGAGGTGAATTATCCTCCATTGTCTGGTCTCAACGTCTTTATATTCCTTTATGTTAGGTTTTCTACTAGTGCCTTGAATTCCTTGAACTTACCAAATACTTCACCTTTTGACTTCAAGAAGTAAATCCAAGTCTTGTGTGAGTAATAATCAATAAAATATACATAATATATGTATCCGTTGAGTGATGGTGTTGACATCGGTCCGCATACATCTGTGTGTACAATGTCCAAGACTCCTTTGGCTCTGTTATCATTGCTTGGAAAGGGGTTCTTCACATTCTTGCCTTGTGCACAACCTTTTCCCACGCCATCTAGATTCACCTGAATCTTTGGTTGTCTTGTTACCATCTTACTCATGATTGGTAAATATATGTAGTATAGGTAGGAAAATCTCCTATGCCATAGCTCACTTGAATTCCTAGTGTCGTGAATCAATGTTGAATCTGAGCATCCCTTTAATTTATACATTCCTCTTTCTTGGACACCGATAACAACTACATCATCAAACTCCTTTCCTTTTGGCAACATGAGAACTTCTCCATATACAAATGTAACCCCGAAACCCTTTTCATCCAAAGTTGAAATCGAGAGAAGGTTCTTCTTCAAATTTGGTACATAAATCGCGTCCTCCATCCTCATTGCCTTCCCATAATATAGTTTGTAGGAGGCCTCTCCTACTCCTTTGATCGACTATTGATAATCATCGCCCAGCTTCACATTATGAGGTGAGTATTTATGAATTAAGTTTGACAGAGAGCCTTTATAACATGTCATGTTCTTAGAAGCACCGCTATCCACCAGCCAACTATCATTTCTAGGGGTGATTGTTCCTGTGAGCGTTGATATTAGGATGTAGTCATCATCACTTAAATCATCTTCTCTTGCAATTTTCTTCAGTGGTTCATCATATTTAGCGGCATGAGCATGATGCATCTTACCCTTTTCCTTTTCTTTTAGTTTAACAATAAGGAGACAAAATTTTACAATGTGTCCCAATTTTTCGTAACATGAATACGTCACATTTGAATAGTCTCTTCGATTCTTGGACTTTTGAGGTTTCTTTGGGGATGAGGGTTCTTTCTTACTCTTTCCTTTCCTTGTATGAGCAGCTAAATCCTGATCATCATCCCTCAATTTCTCTTATCTTGCTACCGGCCTTGCTTCCTCCTTAGTGCAATCTTCCCATAATCTGCTAAATTTTATTAGCTTCCTCCTTGAGCATATTCCTTGAATGAATGAGTCCCATGACCTTGGGAGACCATTCAATGTTGTCATCACCATTTCTACTTCGTCAACAGTGTCTCCAATAGCTTTAATTTGTTCCTTGATCTGGTTCACTCTCGAGAAGTAAGAGTGAATGGAATTTGAATCCTGAAGCTTCACATTATTCATTTGGGTCTTCAATGTCATCCTTTTGTTGATGTTTTTTCCTTCAAATAACCAAGTCAATGCATCCATCATCTTCTTCGGAGATTTTAACGGAGAAACATGATGGATAAAATGATCCTTGATTGAGTCTACAATAATATTCTTAGTCGTGACTTGGTTATGTTTATGCTTTGCCTTGGCCTCATCTTCCTCTGGTTCTAGAACTTCCTCCTCAATAAATCTTTCTAAATCATGTTCTTCCATAAGAATGCATACTATGTACTTCCATGCTCTTAATTTTTCTGCTCCTTCCATCTTCTCATCAATTTTGGTGTCGGTAGTCATCATGTCTAGGAAGATGAAGTTTGTTTTCCAAAACACTTCCAAAAATCTGCAGAAAGTCTTCTTTTTCAGGCATGCTCTGATACCATGTTGATTTATTTTTGTTTTTCCAACAATTAAAGTATTGTATTCTTTTATTATTATTTAATGTGAAAAAGGATCACAACTAAAAGATAGATATCCACAGAACAATAATATATATCCACAAGGAAACCCTCAAGGGGGAGAAAACCCTGCAAACTTTCCTCGGTATATATTCCTCCAACATGTACAATGTCATACAATGCTCTTTCATGAAATCAAGACCAAAGAGACCCAGACATGAACCAAGAATAACCTCCTAGATAAGTGTGTACTACTATCTTTTACTTATATTCAATGAATGATAAGAATGACTTGATATAACCTCTATTTATACTCTAAAAGACCTAAAAGACATGACTTATCAATAAACCCTTTCACAATTACACTTAGGAATAACCAATACAATTACACTTAGGAATAACTTATGAAATTACATAAAATCTCAACAAGGAGCTTGGTTGAATGTGGCCCTTTTGGATGTGCTCTTGAACCTAGCATTTGATTTCTTCATTCTCTAGAAGAGAGCATCTATATTTTGGGTCATTTGGTAAACGATCATTAGGCATAAAATCAAATGAATGCTTGAACTGGAAATACAAAGGCACCCTTGCAGGTGAAGCGAGTTTATCATTGTATTCTTATACTATGTTGTCCACTTGACTTTGATGTGTGGGGAAACCAATGCAGAGTCCATGACAGTTGCAATGACCTTCCATTCACCTTTCAACAAAAACATGAAGAGGAGAAATATCACAGTCTGAGAGATTACCCTTCTGTATTGTATTACTGAGATCAAGGAGATTGCAATAGTTGGAACAACCCCTACATCCCTATAGAGCTAACCTCCCAAAGTAATAATGGCACTACAGGGCCTGAACTTGTAAACAATGGGACACTTCCATGTATATGGATCCCCTCAAAGAACATCAGAAGCTTCATGTGGGGCAACATCAAATAGTACCTCATCATTGAAAGGATTGATGTCATAGGGAACACAACATTGTTTATTAATACATCTCATCCTTGTTTCAACCAACTAGTGAATGGTTGGAGGCATGGTGCTGTTGACAACTTCAATCTCTTGACATTTTTTACTCAGATTGGGTTCTTCTAGCTATCAATATCAACAATGAAATGTAACAAAGTCCACTTGACCCACATCTACGAGTGGAAGTGGTTATCACCTTCCTTAGGCTCCTCTAACTCTTCTAGTTGGATATTTGTGGTCATGATGGTAACATCGAGTTTTGTTTCAACGATCCACTTTCCCTTATATTTATATGAATCAAAGTCTGACTATAAGGATTTCATCTACTACTTCAAGCGATAGTCATCATTGTTGTGCCAAGGGATTTTGAGGAACTCACACCACTTTCCTAGGTTCTTCTTTGAATTCTCATTACCCTTATTTACCTACAGCTTGGATTGGTTGTCCTAAGATTGTTTATCCTTTCTCTATCAATTGTCTTGCAAGTTAGGCCTGCCTTTGCCAAGCTTCTGTTGTGGTGGTTTTGCAGACCAAAACTCTGAGTTATTCTTTTGCTTGATTTTGACAACATATCGATAAACAACTCCTAGTGAAGAGATGTCCAAGAACTCCATATCAGTTCGGATGTACTTATGCAGGCCACTATGATGCTTTCAAGCCAAGTTATTCTCGAGGTATTTTATGCCTAGCTTTAAGTGCAAGGTATGGAATATTTTGGTGTAATTTATCACTCTCTGGTCTATCTCCTAGTGTAAATTTGTTCATCTTGTGTATCGGTCATCATAGTTTCCAACACAATAAAATTCCTCCTTGAAGGCATCAACAAAATACACCTAAGTGGTTTCTATCCTAAATGTTGTAGAATCATCTTCAACATGTCTAGCACAGTAAATCTCCCACCAATATTTGACATCAAGAAGGAACTTACGTAGTGTGAAGGTGATCTTTTTGTCGTTGGAAAATTTTTGAACATATTAAAACCCTCCAACATTTTTAATAATTTATCCAAACCATCTATGTCTATCTGGTCTTCAAATAAAGGAATGTCAAAGTTAAATTGTACCTTGAAGGGTGTCACACCTCCAAAATGATTGTTTGTTAAATGTGTCTCAGTCGTTGTTGGTAATCGTCAAAGGATCTAGGTAAAATCATCCATCATCTCATTCCTCTAATGTGTGAGGGATTCATCAAGCAACAACTCGATAGGATATCCTACTATGTCACTCTCTTTTCTTCTACCATGAGAGGCTACCTAGGCCAAAAATATTAGTCTTCCAAAAGCTTAGTTAGTTCAAGACCCAACTCCCTATACGCTTACATTATTGGGGACATGCATCAAGAAACAACAAAGCGCAAATTGTTTTAATATCATTGATTTGGATTATGTCGATAACAAAATGAAGGCAAGAATATAAATGGAAACATGTAGAGATGATCTGGATTTATGAGCGGAACGAAATGAATAACAGAGAAGATACAATAACACAAAGATACGGAGAACAACAACATATATCCAATGAACAATAACTTCTATTGAATAAATAAAATAGGTTGAAATTGTAAAACTACATAACTGAAAACAACTTGCTCAAATGGTGGTAGCTATCTCAGAGAAGAGATGTGGTTTATACACACATTCGTCTAAGCAGAATGATTACAATGAGGCTCTAGATGCCTTTTGAACATTACTCATGAATTCCAAAACCCTATACATCCAAAAACCTAACCCTAGGAGATGAAACATCAAAAGTTATGTGGGCCTCGATGGGTAAGTTGTTACCTCAACTTCCCGAGGTCGTAAATTTTGCACACAACCTCCGTTTTAGGCACGTGATAGCCCGTTGGAAAGGTATTTTAGAGAAATAAACATTATCTCGTCAAAATTTGACTCTATCTACAGTTTGACTGTGGCAAGCCAAAAAAAACATTGTTTAGGGCCCTAAAATAGCCCTAAAGTACAAAAATATGTAATGACATGAAAACTTTCAAAATAAGCCAGTTGGATTAGGTGGGAGGCCACCAATATCCACCTAGAAGCTATGTAGCACTTCAGATAGGCCCAGAAGTGTAGAACCCACAATGACAAAGAATTACAGAAGAACATGATCAACTAAAAATTGTCAAGAGGAGCAAGTTGGAATAGGTGGGTGGACACCATTATCCACCTGGATCAGTCCTCCCCCCTTAGGAAGGAATGGTCTACATTGCATTGAGTGCCCCTATCAGGTGAGGAAATTTATGTTGAATTTGGCTTCGGGTGAGCCACTTGCCTTGGTGCAGGAGTTTCCTTGCCTTGAAAACTCGATAAAGATGGATCCATTGTTCGTGAGTGCCCTTGACCTGTGTGTCCACTCTTTGATCAGTGGATGCATGTTCCACACAGTCAAGATTGAGGTTTGTTGGTGTCAACTATTCTGCGATCTCCAAGGTGTCCAATAATGGTGGAAAATATGGTCGGACGAGGTCCACATTGAACACTGGGTGCAAGCCAAGGATGGGGGGAGTGTTGAGCTATAAAGCATTGTCACCCAAAACCTTAGTGATAGTGTAAGGCCCATCGTGAAGGGGATCGAACTTATGATGAGGCCCTGTAAGGTGTTCTTTCTACAAATGTAGCCAGACCTTGTCTCCCACTTGAAACTTGTGCGGTACCCAGTGTTCATCATGGCGTTGCTTGTACTTAGCATTGAATTTCTACAAAATCTCATGGACCTGTTGGTGGATTTGTTGAATCTGCTCAATGAATCTGGTGACTTTATCGACCTCAGACTAAACATGGGAATAATATTCATGTGTGGTTGAAAGAGTTAGTGAAACATCAATGGGACCCAAGGGTTGGAATCCGAGCCCCACCTGAAAGGGGATATGTTCGATGGAGCTATGGAGAGCCCTATTGTAGCTGTGTTGAACATGGGGAAGACTCTCATCCCATGTACATGGATGCTAAGAGTTATACATGTGCAGGATGTGCACAATCATCTGATTGACGACCTTTGTTTGGCCATCGGTTTGAGGGTGGAAGGCAGTGGATTTAGTGAGATTATTGTTCAACGATGACCATAGACTCGACCAAAATGTGTTAAGGAACATTTTTTCCCAATCGAAGGTGATGGTCTTTGGTACCCCAAAATGGACCAACACTTGTTCGAAGAAGAGCTTGGTAGTATCTGTCGTTGTGATTTTTTTCTTGCAGGCTGTGAGGATGGCCATCTTCGAAAACCGATCAACCACCACAAATACGCAATCATTGCCTTTCTTGGTGGAAGAAAGACCAGACATGTAATCAATCAAGATGGATTCCCAACGCCTCTCAGGAGTAGGAAGAGGGGTGTATAAGCCTTAGTTCTTGATGGTTGGCTTGGCAATGGCATAGGCAGTGCAAGATCTGATATACTTGTTAACGTCCTGTCAAAGTTTTGGATAATAAAAATGTTTCTATAGAACAGGCACAGTTTTCTTCACACCAAAATGTCTTTCCATCCGACTGTAATGAGCCTTCCAAATCAACTTTGCACGCTCACTTGCAGGAACATAGAGATGGCCCAGATGGCATAACAGTCCATCCTGAATCTGAAAATTGGTGACATTTTCGCATGTACCCAAGAGTTGATAGGTGGTGGCGAAGTCAAGATCTCGTTGATAAAGTTGGGGCCACTAAGATGCCTCATGCCCACTGGAATGGAGCACGGTGGTGAGTGCATCCACGGGAGGTTGAATGAGGCAGTCAATGACATGATTTGTGCTACATATCTCATACTTGATGTTGAGATGGAACTGCTACATGTATGTGGACCATTTTTTATCGTGGTCGTTCTGCAATTTCCCCTGTGTCTATATGAACTGCAAAGGCTTGTGATCAGTGTGGATGATTGTCTCCTTTCTCAGAATGTAATTTTTCCATTGACGACAGGCTTGCACAATGGAATGCATTTCCTTTTCATAGGCGGGGCAATTTTGGATGGTATCTGAGAGTGTCTCACTATGGTATGCTACTGGATGACATGTTGAGTGAGAACTCTACCTACAACATAGTCAGATGCATCAGTATCAATATAGAACCATTGTTGCAGATCAGGTAAGGAAAGTATTGGAGCTGAGCACAAGCAATGCTTCATATCATCAAATGCTCGTTGTTGTTCCTTCCCCCGTGCAAAATTTGTCCTGCCACCACCCTTGGTCACTTGGCTGAGGAGCCATGCAATATGGGATAATCCCAACATGAATCGTCGGTAGAAGTTGGAAAGTCCCAAGAAGCTCTAAATCCTGATTAGTGTGGTCAGGGTTGGCCAGTCACAGATCACTTGGATCTTAGTTGGATCCACATGTACCCCATGCTCATCAATAATGTATCTCGAGTATTGGACCTTGTTCATGCCAAAGGAGCATTTTTCCAACTTGGCATATATCTTATGTTGTTGCAGAATGCTTAAAACCTATTTAATATGCTACATGTGCTCCTCCCAAGTTCTGTTGAAGATGAGGATGTCATCCAGATATACCACCATAAAAGAGTTGGTGAAGGGTCTCAATACATCATCCATCAACCTCATGAAAGTGGTTGGTGCATTTGTTAATCCAAAGGGCATGACGAGTCATTCGAAGAGACCTTCTTTATATTTGAAAGTTGTCTTCCATACATCAGTCGGTTTGATGGGAACCTGGTGGTAGCCAGAATTTAGGTCAATTTTGTTGAAGAACTTTGCCTCCTTGAGTTGGTCAAGAAGGTCATCAATTGGGGGAATTGGGTATCGATTCCTGACTGTGATTTTTCTTAATGCTCTGTAATCAATGCAGATCTGCCAAGTCCCGTATTTCTTCTACACTAGTACAATCAGGCTTTCACAAGGGGAGGAGTTGGGTCTGATGTGCCCCTTTTGAAGCATCTCTTGGATCTAATGCTTGATTTTGTCATTTTCCATCAGCAAGTGATGATTGATTAGTCCATTAGGCAGAGGTGCATTAGGGGTTAGATCAATTGGATGCTTGACTTGGTAATGCGTCGGTACCCCGGTGGGTGAGGAGAAGATGTCTTTGTACTCTTCCACGATCTAGTCCACTTGATTTTGCTGCAAAGAGAGGCTATGTGTAGAGGCCACGAATGTGGTGGCAACCTTCTACTTACTGTGAGCATGGATCACAAAGAAGACAAACTTCCTGGTTTGTGAAATGACCTTACTACGTTGCTTAGCAAAGATTAAAGAAATAGTGGTAGGCGGCGCTACATTTGGAATCATGTACAATTGTCTACCCAAAGTAATAATAACACTACAGGGTCTAGATTCATACACAACATGTCGCTTCCAAAAATATGGTTGTCCTAAAATAACATCACAAACTTCAAGGGGAGAAATATCACACAATACCTCGTCTTTGAAGGGCTCAATGCCATAGGGAAAACAACATTGTTGGTTGACTTGAATATCTCTTCCTTGGTGAAGCCAACCAATGGTGTAGAGTTGCAAGTGCGGTGTCGTCGACAGGTCCAGTCGCTTGACAACCTCCAATGATATTAGGTTCTTCTCACTACTGCTATCGACAATGAAATGAAGGAGAGCCCCCTTTACCAATATCTGTGAGTGAAAGAGGCGTTCCCCTTCCTCTTGTTCTTTTGGTTCGCTTGGATGGAATTTGGTGGTAGCGACAGTGGCTCTAGGTTCGAAATTGATAATCCACTTCCCTCCTTCTGGATTTGATTCAAAGTCAGAATCTGCCTATGACTCGGAATCTTTCAACTCAGCCACCAGTGACTGCTTGGAGTGGCATTCTTCAGTGTTGTGCCAAGGGATTTTATCGTATTCACACCACTTTCTCGTGTCCTTCGACTTCTCATTACCCTTCTTGTGTTGCAGCGTGGACTGATTGTCCTGAGAGAGTCTATCTTTGTTGTGTCCCTTGTTTTGTGGGTCGAGGTTGCCTTTGCCCTGCTTTGGTAGTGAGGAGTTTGCAAATCCAAACTATTACCCTTTATGCTTAAATTTCTGCTCGATCTTGACAACATATCTATAAGCCGCACCTAATGATGTGATGTCCATAAGCTCCTTTTCTATTTGAATGTATCTATGCATACAGCCGCATTATTTGAGAACCAAATGTCGTTCAAAGTTTTTGATACCCAATTTGGTGCATAGGGTATGGAAAACATTGGTGAAATGTGGTATTGTCTGGTCCCTTTCCTAACACAGCATGGTTCATCATGTGTACTGGTTCTCGTAACTTCCAACAGGGTAGCATTGTTCTTTAATGACATCCCTGAAGGAATCCCATGTGGGGGTGATCGTAAATATTGCAGATTCCTCTATGGCCCTTTGCTTAGAGTAAGTATCCCACCAGTCCTTAACATGGGGGACGGCCTTGAGGAGTGCAAAAGTAATCTTTTCCCTGTCGAAAAAACTGTGGACCGAAAATACCCTTCGAGTAGATTCAACCATTTATCTATAACATATGCATCTATCAATCCTTCAAATAATGAAATATCAAAAGTTACTTGTACCTTGAAGGGGGTTGCATGGCCACTTGATGAAGATGTGTCTCATGTAGGCAGTCATTAAAGGATCTGTGCAAAGTTGTCCATCATTTCATTCCTTTGTCGCGCAAGGGATTCCTAAAGCAAAATTTAAAAGGATCTCCTGCTCTATCATCTTTATTTTCGTCCCCCATGGTTTGTTGTCGGGCTCGGCGCAACCGATCTTGCAAAAGTTCGATTGGTTCGAGTCCCAACTTCTTATACCCAAATCTTGTCGGGGACATGCACGAAGAAAAATAAATGAAGAATAGATCGCTATGATACCACTGATCAGGATTTATGAGAAGAACGAAATGAATAACAGACTGAATACAATAACACAGATATACGGAGAACAACATATATCCAGTGAACAATAAATTCTATTGAATAAATAAAATAGGCTAAAATTGTAAAATTGCATAATTGAAAACAACTTGCTCAAATGGTGGTAGCTATCTCTGAGAAGAGATACGGCTGCTACGTGCATTCGTTTGAGTAGAATGATTACAATGAGACTCCAGGGGCCTTTTTAACATTACTCATGAATTCCAAAACCCTATACATCCAAAAACCTAACCCTAGGAGATGAAACGCCAAAATTTATGTTGGCCCCGATGGGTAAGTTGGTACCTCAACTTCACAGGGTCGTAACTTTTGCATACGACCTCCACTTTACGCGCGTGATAGCCCGTTGGAAAGGTATTTTCAAGAACTACACATTATGCTGTCAAACTCTGACTTCGTCTATAGTTTGACCGTGGAAAGCAAAAGAAACATTGTCTAGGGCCCCAAAACAACCCTGAAAGTACAGAAAGACGTGCTAACATGAAAACTTCCAAAATAAGCCAGTTGGATTAGGTGGGCGGTCACCAATCTCCACCTGGAAGTTGTGTAGGGCTTCAGACAACCCCGAAAGTGTAGAACCCACAATTACAAAGAATTACAGAAGAACGTGTTGAACTAAAAACTGTCAAGAGGATCCATTTGGAATAGGTGGGTGGCCACCAATATCCACCTGGATCTATAGATATCATGGACAACAACATAGCACAGTGAAGCCATATTTATGTTCATGAATCAAGTAGAAAAATGTTATAAAATGAAAAGTAATACAAATTATCTAGAATGGTGGTACCTTATCCCTAAAGAGAAATGTGTAGGCTACACTCATTCGTAGGAAGACATTACAAAAGGCCAATATTTCCTTTTTAACATAAAGTATGAATCCCTGAGATGCAAAGAACATTAAATATCCAAAACCCCAAGGAGGTTAGTTGATGCGTCAACTTCTCGAGTTTGCAACTTTTGCAAATAAACTTCGTTTAAGGTGTTTCTTGGATTGTTACAAGGATTAATCAATTCTCTACATGTAAGCAGGCCATAAGCTATGTCAACTGCCAAATACTCAAGGGAAATGCCCAAAAAAAAATTGTTGAAAGTTTGAAACTTCAAAAACTCTAGTGGAATTGCTAAGGGCTTTTGTGGATCTCACACCACTTTCCAATGTCCTTCTTCAACTTCTTGTTACCCTTCTTTTCCTACAGCTTGATGTGGTTGTCCTAAGGTTGGATATCATTCCTCCATCATTTGTCTTGCTAGTTAGAGCCTCCTTTACCATGCTTTTGTTATGGTGGTTTTGTAGACCCAAACTCCTAGTTATTATTTTGCTTGATTTTGATAGCATATCGATAAGCAGCTTCTAGTGAGGGCATGTCCAAGAACTCCATCTCTATTTGGATGTACCTATGCAATCCACTATGATACTTTAACGCCAAATGTTGCGTGAGGTCTTTGATGCCGAGCTTTAAGTGCAAGGTATGAAATATATTGGTGTACTCTAACATTGTTTGGTCTATCTCTTGGTGTAAAGTTGTCCATCTTGTGTATTAGTCATCATAGTTACCAACACGGTAAAATTCCTCCTTGAACGCATCAACAAAAGACACCCAAGTGGGTTCTATCTTAAATTTTGTCGACACATCTTCAACATGTCTCTCCCAATAACTATCCCACCAATCTTTGACATCAAGAAGGGACTTACAAAGTGTGAAGGTGATCTTTACACTGTCGAATTTTTTTGAATAGATTAAAACCCTCCAACATTTTTTAATCATTTATCCAAAGCATCTATGTCTATATAGCCTTGAAATAAAGGAATGTAAAAGTTATATTGTACCTCAATGGGTGTTGCACCTCCAAAATGATTGCTTGTTAAATGTGTCTCTGTCATTGTTGGCAATTGTCAAAGGATCTAGGTGAAATTATCCATCATCTCGTTCCTCAATCGTGCAAGGGCTTCCTTGAGAAACAACTCAGTAGGATCTCCTACCCTGTCACTCTCGTTTCTTCTACCATGGGGGGATACTTGGGTTGGTGATATTGGTCTTCTCTAATCTCATTTAGTTCGAGACCCAACTCCCTATACCCTTACCTTGTTGGGGACATGCATTGAGAAACAACAAAGAGAAAGTTGCTCTAATACCATTGATTTGGATTATCTAGAGAACAAAACGAAGGCGAGAATATAAATGTAAACACATAAATATATCACGAAGAGAAAAATAACACATTGAAGCGAGATTTATATTAATGAATGTAATAGAAAAATACTATAAAATGCAGAGTAATACAAACTAGCTAGAATAGTGGTAGCTTACCCCAGAAGAGAGGTGTGTTGGCTACACTCATTCAAAAGAAGACATTACTAAAGGCCAATATTTCCTTTTTAACATAAATTATGAAGCCCTAAGATGCAAAAAACCTTAAATATCCAAAACCCAACCCTAGGAAATGATGTGGCAAAATAAATGCAAGCCCCAAGGAGGGTAGTTGATGTGTCAAATTCTCAAGGTTGCAACTTTTTCATACAAACTCCATTTAGGGTGTTTCTTGGACTATTACCATCCTTAATTCATGCTCTATGTGTTTGTAAGTCATAATTTATGTCAACTGCCAAAAATGCAAGAGAAATTCGCAAAAAAAATGTTGAAAGTTTGAGACCTAAAAAGTTGTAGTGGAACTACTAGGAGTAAGCAAGTGAGCACTAGTATCCACTTAATTTAGACCATCTCTACATGGAAATTAAAACACACACACTTTGTCTTTGTGGGGATGAGAAGAAGAATTTAAGAGTGCCCCCATATTATGTTTTTTGTATATCTTTTACTGCTAGGACAATTCACAAGTGTTCCCAACTACAAGTTTGGGAGTAAGAAAACATTAACATTTTTACACTTTGTATTAT
>ML791966.1:130289-192442 GCA_009831015.1 Picea engelmannii
TCAAAGATTGCATCGAGGCCGTCAAAAAATGCCCACCCTACCAACTCTTTAACAAGAAGGCACGCACCCACCCTACTGCGCTGCACCCCATTATCGCCATCGGCCCCTTTGCGAAATTGGGCATCGATTTCATGCAGTGTAAGCCTACCTCAGTCGGGGGGCACGGTTACATCGTCGTCGTCGTCGACTACTTCACCAAATGGGCTGAGGTTATGCCTACCTTCCTAAACGATGGTCGTACTGCAGCTCTGTTCCTTTTCAACCATATCATAACCCGTTTTGGGGTACCACGTGCCATTGTCATTGATCATGGTACACACTTCAAAAACCAGATGATGAGTGAGTTACATGTCAAATTGGGTTTTCGCCATGAAAACTCATCCCCTTACTACCCTCAAGCGAACGGACAAGTTGAAGCTATCAACAAAGTCCTAAAAACCATGATCCAATGCATCGTAGGGGAAAACAAGACATCGTGGCATTTACAACTGTTCTCCGCTCTCTGGGCCTATCGCACTTCTTTGAAAACCTCAACTGGATTCACTCCTTTCTAGTTGGTCTATGGCATTGAAGTCATCCTACCAATCGAGTGTGAGATTCCATCACTAAAATTGAAAGTAAAACTTCTGCCCCATACTTATGCTGAAGAAGAACGATTCTTGTATCTATCCAAGTTGGATGAAACACATCGCGATGCTGCTCTCACCAATGAGGCACATCAAAAACGAACTAAGAGTCAATATGACAAATCCGTCCACCCTCGGACTTTTGCAGAAGGAGACTTAGTCCTCGTTTACGACCAAGCTCACGACAAATTGGGGACAGGAAAGTTAGAACCTATGTGGCACGGTCCTTACATCGTGAAGTGTGTTCTACACAGAGGTGCTTACGAACTAGTAGATCATGATGGAATTTCCCTAGGAGAGCCCCGAAACGGGCTTTACATTAAAAAGTAATATGCCTAGATCACCTAGCATCTGTACTTTGTACATTATTGTATTTTAGTTTGGTGTGTCTATTTCTTTCACATGCTCGAGTCTTTACCTTTTCCACTCATGACTGTGCTTGTGTTTTCGTGCGCAGATGACATATTCCTTTCCTATCTTTTTTGGATTCGCGGATGGCGCTAGTCGAAAAACCTGGAACATTGCTTCGGCGGCATGGGTTATTTACCAATTTGACGAGGTGGTGAGTTCAGGAGGTATCTTCTTAGGACCAGCAACCAACAACATGGCAGAATATCATGCTGTCATCGGACTGTTGACCCAAGCCTCCTCTCTAGGTATCTCTCGCATCATTATTTACTTAGACTCCCAACTCGTGGTTTATCAACTCAACCGTATCTACGCTATCCGTAGTCCTATCCTGCTACGTCTACACTTACAAGTTCTCCGCCTTGAACGAATGTTCGATTACATTGAATATAGACACATTCCAAGAGAACTTAATAGTGTTTCGGATTCATTAGCTAACTATATCATGGATCGGTATCTTGCCCACATATAAGAGTTAAGGAAAACAAAACTATACATTACATGTAAATTAAAACACATCACAGACATCATCATGTACAAATCATTGGCACTGTAAAAAAACTCAAAACTGTATATATATATATATATATATATGGTGTGACTGAAATGTTTGGATTACATTAAAAAGTATGTAGAAGGGCAAAATATTGGGCCTTTCCACCCATACAACGTCGCCTGACAAGGCATGCAAAAATATAATCAACGGAGAGACTCTAATCTCCCCGCACTACATTGTGCTGCGAATAACACATCACCGCACGCACTACGTGCCTCAATAGAGAATTGATTTTCTCTGGTACTCCCACAGTGTGCCTCTGTAGATGTAAAGGCACTTCTCCCCTCTGTAAAGGAGGAATGCCCATCGTGAGGCCTTGGAGGTTTCTCTCAACCTCCTGGAGACCTAGCACTGGTACTGTCGGACCTGCTACAACCGGGATGCCCTCGCGACGTCCTGGTACCGGTATATCAGTCGAGCGCACTGCTCCCTTGTATGCACATTCAAAACATACATCCGTTAAAAAATCTTCTACATACCAAAAAAAAAAAAATAGATATACATCAAAAACTCAAAAAAAACAAAGATTAGACATGGTATGGCTCAGTCTCTTACCTGACACATCCCAGTCTTCCCCCGTGGGCAAAATCAAATCCATGCTCCCGCGGAAATCTACCTCAGCATAAGGGAAGTCCTCTATCCAGAGCTACTGTCGTCTCAGCCAGGCAAAGAAATCGCTAGTGACATGGAACTCTGACTCGGATACTAGCCTTGGAGACAGACTGGTCCACCTTTCCATCCTAGGTTCATCCACTGGTCTCACCGCCAGTGTTATCTGAGGCTACATCTGAGGGATGCGCTCTAGGAAAAATGAGACCAAAATGAGCCATAACCAAACTGCTTATGTCCAGTCCTGCACCGTGAAATCTGTTCCTTCATGTTTCGAAGGAACCCTGCACTCCAGTTGAACAGTGTTGGTTCCAAACACTGAACACCGTAAGCCACCTGCGATCTTGATGTCAGATGCGCGCTAGTACTACCTGTCACGCTCGTGATAGCAAACAGTATAGATCGGAGGGGCAGTTCTCGAATATCCTTAATAGGGATTCTACCCCCTACCAGCCTTGCTACTGGGATACAGTGGCGAGCCAGATACACGTCTACTTGTTCAAGTAGTGCCCTCTGCCCGGAGAAAGATATGGGGACCCCTCTTTTCGAAAGGCCAGTCAAAAAATACATGTCTTCTAACTCAATGGTTAAAAGTTGTGTGCCAATGCGGAATCCTTGTTCTGCAACATCCCATAGGCCGATCATATGCTCGAGTAATAAGATCTCTTTCTTCATTTTTTGCAACTTGAAGAATTTGAGCAAACCACAAGATCGCAACGCGGCCCGTGTGCGAGGACTCTGCAAGGCAGCTAAGTCATCCATCTCATGTTCTCTTTCTTTCCACTCGATCATGGTCGCCGAAATTATCTACAAGACAAAAAATAAAGAAATCCATTATTCCCACGTTTTGGCAATTTCGGCAATTTTCAAAAGCAATTTAAAAACGTGAAGTAAGGTGCCCACATCATTTAAAAGTGACCACACACTCTTTTATGATTACCACGCCCTCCCTAGCCATTTAACATTCATTAAATAATAATGAAAACGTTTTAAAAAATCAAAACGACTTTGGGGTTGCGTGGGCATATGGGAAGATGTTTCATGGGTTCTTTTTCCAAAAAACGACCTATCTAATTGACTATTGGGGTGTTGGCATCTTGGCCATCCTTTTCTAAAACGTTTTTGTAAAAGAATCCCATTTTTCCATTGATTTTGAAAGAGGCCGATTTGGTTCTATTTGAGGCAACTTAGGGCTTCATATTTTGAAATAAATGACGCTATTAAAATGAATGTGAAACCATGTGTTTGAAATAAGAAGGGATGGACATCTACCTAGTTTGAACGGCAAGCGAAATGGTCAACCGTAGCTCCGGCAGCGAACAAAACAAGATCCACTTCAAACTGAGAATCTCCACTACTCCAAAATCCTTGCAAAATGAAATGGTAAATGAAATTTTCAATGAATTGTTATTTATAAATTTTCATTTTTCATAAGGTATGGTCATTTATGGGTTTCTCTAATAATATAACGGCTTCACTAAATCCCTGGTTTGTAGTTCTGACATCGCAGGTTTCCTGGCAGTTCTGACAGATGATTCACCTTGTCAAGCTTATGAGCATAGTCTTAGTTCGTTCTCGAGCTCGATAATATGAGAACGTAACCGGGTAAACTTTTATCTCTTTCTCGGACCTGTACAGATACACGAACACACGAAAAAGGAACCCTCCTGGAGTCTACTTTAAACCCTTTTCAGACTCTCTAAATATGAAAAGATTGTCGAGTGACCTTGCTTCCTTTCACACTCATTAAAAGGTCAAAAAGGGCGTCTTTCGATCGATAGTTTACCCCTTTTTCGGTCTCGTTAGACTATTGTACGAAAAAGGAACTGAGAGAGTTCTCTTTTAAGTGTTTCTCCAAACTCTATAATCCTGAAAAACCTTCGAGTTTTCTATCTTTGGACTTGTTAAAGCACACATCGACAGGCCCATATGGGACCGAACCCTTACTTCTTCCGGTTCATTAAACAAAGGAAGAGGAACCTACCAAAGGTGAGTTATATCGAGCATGTTTTATCCTCCTCAAGCTCATTAAATCAAAAAGAGGTACTCATCTATTTGGATGGGGGAAAAAATTGAAAGGAGCAAGCCAAACAGTCTCTTGAGAACATCATCCAGCACTTCTTAGAGTCGCCCTTGAACACGACACTTTGTCATTTGCACATATCATAATCCGCTAAACCTCTGCACTTAGCCAATTCTTTGAGTTCCTTTCGCTCCTTTAGGTCACCCGACACAAGTCACAATATCCACTGCATAGTTTTGGTCCATGTCACGTTTTTGCTGTTGTGTCTCAGTGTTCAAGGGAAGTATCCGCCTTGAGAGTCAGCCATCCCAAATATCTTGCCTCAAAACCTGTGTCAGTCCATGTCCATTTGATCTACCAATTACATCTCTATGTCTGTTTCGTGTCATTGATGGGGGATACATCAAGGCCCTCCCTCGACGAGTCTATTCCTGTCGACTTCAACACATTATCTGGGAATCAGACTTAGAAACCAGTTAGTACTTTGGGACCTGCATGCCTCAATGGCAGGCCTCCTCGCGTTCGACAATAGGTCTACATCATTGACCCCTGATCGAATGATTCCACGGGTGTTTGACTCCAGCTCATCTATTCACATTCGTTGGAATGTACTAGGGTACCTTGGGAATCATTGACATTAATGGTGATCTCCCTCGCACTTCTTAACTGTTCACACCATTGATCGGTAATCAAGTGGTTTCTGCCATGTTCGACATCAAGACATCTATTCACATGGTTAGGATCGTACCACGTTGGGATTGGTGAGAAGACCCTGGGTTGAGTAACCACTTTGATATATGCTTTGCCCAGGCTGCAAAGGAGTTTCTATTGGACAAAGAACACATACACTGTCACATAGATCCACTTTGTATTGGTCGTGGCTATGTCCTGTCATCTCGTAGATCCACTGTGTATTCTTCGTGGCTACAATCAGTATGAGTCATCAGAGTATAGATCCACATTGTATCTTCGGTGGCTATACCTTTTTTATCAATACAATTATGGATCCGCAGTGTATTCGATGGCGGCCATATCTTGCAAGTCTTGATCACCCAAGCATAGGTATGCTTGCCTTGGGTTTTGAAATATGTCAGGATATTTGTTGGATGTTTGTGTGCAGCTTCCGTCAGGTTCTCCAAGTCTATACCCTTGCTTGAACGTCTACAAAGCATTTCAGTTATTAGTTTGCATCTTCTAACTTCATACTTTGGGGGGCATTCTGTTACACATCAAAATTACTCAACTGGATAAGTGTCACATGTTCCTCTCAATTGTCGTAAGTGTCGCATCTTCCTTACAACTTTCGCAAGTGTCGCAAGTTGTTCATAAGTGTCGCAAACGTTGTTCAAGCATACTGCCTTTACGACGACACTAAGGAGGCACTTAAAACACCTCATACACTGGGTTTGGAGAAGGAGAACTGGTTAAATGAAGTCAAGGAACTATTGACACCTGAGAAGAGCTCCTAATCAAAGGTTCTGAGGGTGAGCGCTCTCCTATATCAGTCTAGGGAGCGCTGGCGCTCCCCTATAAGGCTTCAAGGAGTGTTATAACGCTCCCCAACCCCTTTCAAGGAGCGTTATCCACCTTTAGGGCACTGGTGCTCCCCTTAAGCTTCTTAGGGAGCGCTACAGCGATTTGATGCTCCTTTTGAGGGAGCGCTGCCTAATCTGGGGCAGTGGTTGGCCCGTTGAGGAGAATAAGGGGAGGATCTTTCAAGATTAGAAGGCAGTTGCATTCGAATTCTTGGTTCCATTAGAGAATCCCTGATCTAAGGAGGAAGTTCCCCAACTTGTTCTAAAGATAACTCAATAGGTTAAGCTCCTCTTAACCTATATAAGCAAGTTCTATGATGGTGAAAATGGGGAAGAATTGCTAGCATGAAACCTATGATCTTATAGGAAACACACAGTCAGCCAAAGGAAAGTGATCAGTGAAGCTGTCGTTATCTAGGTTGTGGATCTTTCGAGTAAGGGTTAGACGAAGGGGACTTGACGAAGCTGTCGCATTCGCATCTACGATTGTAAGTATTGTTGTCGTTATTCTCATTAATATGACACGCTTGGCCTGTTTCTTTCTAGTTTGTGTCTAATGTTAAATGAACTTATCATTGATAGATAGATCTATTTTCAAGCTAATATCAATAGAGTAGGAAGTGGTCGTATCTTGTTTGTCTACAGGACTCAGCGAGGAGCAAAGGATCGGAGCTCAACTCGGAGCGTGTAGGGACAAACATCGATAAAGAGGTACTTATGTTCTCCTTCCTTATCATGTGTTCGTTTGTATAGATTTGAAAGGAAGTCAGTGTCCACGTTAAGCATTTTCTGTCTTAGAGTTAGGGTCAAGCTCTTTGAGGCAATCTACCTGTCCGCAGGGAGATTTTCCTACAACATCACTGTCAGTTTTTAAGGGCCATCCTTTGAAGCTTTTTGGTCATGGATTACCCCTTCACAGTCTACGCTCTAAAAATCTTGTACATGCCTAAAGGTCTATTTTCCATAGTCAAGCTCGGCTTTCTAAGCACTGTCAGATTTTAATGGCCATCCTTTGAAGCTTTATGGTCATTAGCATCCCTTAAGCCTCTTAAGAACCCTCATTTTGAGTCATGGAGACCCCTAAGTCGAGGAAATCACATAAAGGTGGCAAGATAGTTAGGACAGAACCTGTGGACATACGCCTTTTTGACAAAAAGCCCATGGCAAGGGAGATGTTTCGAAGAGCAGGATGCCTCCCTTTCTGCCAGAACATGCAGAGAGGCCATCCAGAGGTAGAAAAACAATTTGCATTAAATTTTGATGGTAAGAGAACCAGAGTTAGGGATTTGGAATTTGAGGTAACTGAAGCCTCCATCTCAGCTGCAACAGGGATCCCCATTTCAGGTGAAAATTGGTTCAATGACATGGTTTTGAGTTCACCCTTTGTTAAAGATCTCTTCAAGCCTGAATATCGAGCCAATGAGTTATCTAAGAGTATTCCAAGGAATCAGATGATCGAACAGTTTGACAGAATGTTGAAAATCATACAGAGATATTTTACTTGTGAAGGGAGATTTAACACCTTGTACCATTACCACATAAGACTGTTGTTACATTTCACTGGTAAGGTTGAGATGAATTTTCCTTATTACCTGCTAAGAAGTATAGGTAAAATGTCAGATAGGGTGCAAGCCAAATATAAGGATGTGGATTCCAGTCTTTTCCACTCTTGACTAATCAGGATGCTAGTCTCTGAAGAATTGGGAAAGAAAGAGATTTCATGGGAGCATTTTGTGGTTACTTCTCACTTCAAGCTAGACCCAACATCTACTCCCCAATCACATATTGCAGGTCCTTCATCACCCACCAGTACTAGAGCAGGGATCAATAGGAAGAGAAAGGGCAGAACCCCTTTTCAAGTTTCAGAGATCAACAAGCAGGTCATGGAAGCTAAGGAGGAAATTTGTCCTTCTCCACACAGAGATTTCTCATCACCACCTCCACCAGGGTTAGAAGAAGTGTCTTCTTCTACCAAAGCCACAGCCAAGAAAGGGAAGAAAATTATCTTTCCCTCTTCTCCTTCAGCAGTCAAAATCAAGGGTAAAAGACCTTTCACGAGGTCATCAATTCCTAAGGAAGTTTTCCAAGGGCATCCTTTGCCAGAAACCCCTATTCTAAAGAAGAAAGGAAAAAGCATTAGAAGTCCTGTGGAGGAGAAATCTGAAACCCTTACTCAGAGGAAGAAGGGAAAAGATAGTTTGCAGTATACTAAAGGGAAGCAAGAAACCCCTGTACAGAAGGGTAGGGGGAAAGGTTCTAAAATACCCTTGGAGAGAAAAGATGAAACCTTTGAGAAAGGCATTGAGAAGCCTTTGGTAAGAAAATATGAAACCCCTGGGTAGAGAAAGAAAAATAAAAGTGGAACCGGCAAAGAACCTGATGAGGTGGACAAGACACTTCCCATGAAGGAGGAGGAGGAGTCTGAGGAGAAGCCCATTAAGGTTGAGCATGCCACTATCCCTCCTTACAGTCAGACCTACCAAATACTTATCAAGCAGCTTAGAGATGCAAGGAAAGAAATAGCTCATCTCAAAGCAGAAGATAAAGGTCCACTTGGCTCAGGTGGATGAGGTCATGATTGGATACAATCATGCCCTTGACTTGGCAAGGTTTGTAGCAAGAAAGGCTCTACCTCTTCATAAATAGTTGAAGAATATTTATAGATAGAACATAGTCTTCCAGGCTCAAATTAGGAAGCTAAAGGCAGAACTGAAGCATTTCCAATATGAAGTAACCCAAAGGAATTTACAAGTGTTGGTTGAGGCTGCCATTGAAGATGACAAATCAACAGCTAAGGAGAGCACAACTACCTTGAAGAAGCCTACCAGTGTTACAAAGAAGAAGTCTGTCGAGTCAATTGAAGATACTCTTTCTACCAGAAAGAGTGTGAGGCTAAGTGTCAATATGACAAAATAGTTGGTAAGGGGTAAGCTCCATTTTTGGGGATTGTTCCTTTTTTAGGGAGAGTTAAATGATATGAAAATACTATCTTTGCCATCTATACAGGATTCTAGACATTTAGCTATATGGATTTTGAGTTTTTGCTAAGTGCTAGCTTCACTCAGTGGTAAAAGGAACTACCTATGGTATAGTCAAGGCAACTAAGTAAAATGGTTTTGTCTTCATGAAGATTCAAGATTCAAGATTCAAAGGCGTTGTGTTTTGGCCATGCTACCCAAACTTGTATGTAGACGCAGCGTAAGTGGCACTACGTAAAGGCGTTGCGTAATATCTTACAGAGAACAGAAGCTGCATACAGGTGCAACACAGTGGCTCTACCTACAGGCGCTACGTAATATTTGGCAGGGAGTAGGTTTACACTCAGGCACAACACAAGGGCGCTACCTATAGGCACTACTTAATATTGCAACAGAGCAAAAATGTTGGCGCATTTATGCAGCATAGTGGTGCTACCTACATGCGTTACCTTCTCTCCTAGTTCCATTTTAGGGATCACTACACAGAGTTACTGCCCAAGGGAGTTGTCAGCAAACACCAGGAATCTAGAAAGACTAGGCCAATAGTTTTTGGATAAGTCGATGATGGAGAAAGCAACAGAAGTAGTAGTTGGCATTTTGAGGACAACTACAGGCTCCAAAGGGACACATGGAAAAATAAAAGTTGAGCAGCAAAGGAGGATCAAATCAGTTATAAGCATGACTGGATTAGTCACCAACATTTTCTTGTCTTATAGCATAGGTTGTTTTCTTAGTTGTTAGAAAAAAAATGTTTAAGAGGTTTTCAAGGGAAGGAGGCCAGCTCATACCTCCAACTGTTGCCTCCCTTTTTGTTATAAATAGATAGATCAATTGCTTTAGTAGGTTCGGATGGTTGAGAAAGACTCCCTTTATTTTGTAATATTTTGATAAAGTGACTATGATCTAGTGATGTACTGGACTTAAGACTTTTTGGCTAATAGAAATCAGCTTCCTTTCCAATCTATTTGCTTCAGTTGCTAAATGTTCATGTTTTGAAGGATTCACATGAATTATTGTGGTGATGTGATGGTGGATGTTTAATCATTATATTATCATGATGTTTATTTATCTTTCTTAGTTTTTGATGTCAAGAAGATATTGTGATTAGAAACTTTCTTCCTTAGACTTTTGTAGACCTGATGTTTGTAGCAGTCCCTGCACTCCTCTCACTTAAGTCTTCCCTCTATTCATACTTACTCCCAAACTATTGGTAGAAGTTAGCCAAGACCTTAATTGTTGGTGCATGCTATCCCTGCTGTCTGAGTTAGAACATTACCATTTGAGTCTTTTTCTATTTGACCCATTAAAACACTCTATCATTCACATATAACTTGATGGGTATTGGGCTTGCCTTCCATGCGATCTGAAGGTGACTCCAAATGCAAACATTCTTCGTGTCGTTGCCAAGGACGATTTGAAGACTTTTCCCTGGGATTAAAATGACATGGTATTCTAGTTCTAAAGGTGCATTAGAACTCAGTGCTTCGAAGATTGCAGACTACACCTGGTGACTCCATTGTTTCAGCTCTAGCACCTAAAGGCAGACACATGAGATCAAATCCACAGCTACCTTTGGTACCACCTAAGGCTGACCCAGAGAAGATAATCAAGAAGGGAAAAGCTTCCCAAAAAAAAAAATTGTTGTTGCTACAAGTGTTTCTGGTCAGTTGCATGATTCTACTCTTGATACTCCAGCTGTTTTATCGAGTAAGCTCCCTTTATCTTCTATTGAAGTATCTAAAAAGCTTGATTTTGGAGTGTTTCCTATTGAAAACTCTTCCTTTGAGACTGAACTGAAAGAGGAAAACATTGATATATTTTCTTCCCCTGAAATTGAGAAGTGTTTCAGTCTTGATAGTTTTGAAGATTTCCCTACTTTAGGTTTTGCTACACCTCTTTCTTTTAAAACTTTTTTTGCTAAAGAAGTTGGAACTTCATCTCCCTCCTAGACCTTACCATCCTCTTCAGAAACTCAACCTCCTATTGTGAAAACTGAACCCCCCCCCCCTTCATTCGTTCCTTCCTCTCCTACTATACATACAATCAAGTCTCCTTCTCCTTATTGTTCACCAAGAATCCAAAATCAAATGGCAGTTGTTAACCCCCCTGCTAATAGGATGGATGCCATAGTGGATGAAAGATATGCTCCTCTACTTTTACCTCAGCCACTGAATTCTCTTCCCCCTAGAGATTATTTGAAATGCATGCCTAAGTTTATGGGAGAAGAAGATGTAACAACTGAGGAACATATTGTTGCCTTCTATAGCTATGTAGATAACCAAAATATTGAAAATGAAGATGTTTGGATGAGGGTTTTTGTCCAAAGCCTATTTGATGAGGCTAGGAATTGGTTTAGGGGTCTGGCCCCTGGATCCATTACTGGTATTGAGGCATTGGATGAAGCCTTCTTGAGGCATTGGGGTGACAAAAAGGATTTTTTGTACTACATCAGTGAATTTGGGTCTTTGAAAAGGAAAGAAGGAGAGTCTGTCTCTGACTTTTCTAAAAGATTTAACAAAATGTACAAGAAAATCCATGATGAGATCAAACCCACTGAAACCATGGCAAAAATCACTTATGCCAGTGCTTTTGATTCCAAATTTTGCCTCCTTTTGAGGGAAAGAAGGTCACCTTCTTTGGTTCATATGCAAGATGTTGCCTTAGAGGTAGAATCCAACATAATGGCATCAGATAAACTCAGGGGAAAATCTGATAGGGATAGGAGAAAAAAAAAAGATGAAGCTTCAACTTCTGATTCCTCTGTTGTCCATTCTCAAGTCGATGAGCTGACCAAATTAGTAAAATCTCTCTCCACTGAAATTGAAAAATTTAAATCAGAAGGAAGACATCCATATAGAAATGCTCAAAACACTGAAAACAGAGGTAATTTCAAGAGACCCAACAATGCTCCCCAAATCCTTCCCAGAAACAGAGAGAGAGATGATCAGAGGGTACAAGCTCCTTTGAAAAATAATTTAGTGGCAAATAAAGAAGAAGAGGAGGTTGAAGTTGATATTGAGATTCATTGTTTAGGTGATACTTCCCCATCCCCACACTTGACTCAATCCTCTTATGAGCAATCTTTAATGGATATTCAAATTAATGAGTTAAGTAAGGGGGAGAAAGCAAAGGAGAATCTTGGTAGATATAATTTGAGATCTAAGAAGAATGCAGAAAAAACTGAAGCCCCTAATCAGACTCTTCAAAAAGAAGATCTTGCCAGGGCTATGACAGTGAGCAGTAAGGAAAAAGACTCTCAAAACCCACAAGTTCTGATCAGAGATCCTCCTCCTGAAACCAAGGAAATCTTGAAGCCTTCCCCTTCCTTATGTTTTGAGAATGAGATTAAGAAAATAAAGATCTTGAAGCGGGCCCCCAGTGGGGGTTCGGGGGCAGCGTCCCCCGATGGGGGTTCGAGGGCGAAGCCCCCGAAGAAAAAATTGCCTTATAAAAGTATATTGTAATTTCATTGTAAATCTGGACCGTTTATTATAAGGTCGCAGATCTAACGATAGAGATTATGTTAGGGTTTTTCCCTAGAAGGCAACTCTTTTTTCCGAGGGAAATGTATTACGGTTATGGTGATGGTGAATATTGTATTCTGAGAGAGGAGATTGTGAGAGAAAGAAGAGGAAGTTACAGCGGGTTTTGTTGTAGGTTGTATCCCTTCATTTGCTAGATAATAATAAAGGAAGGACCTGGCAATTTCTCTGGTGGATGTAGCCCACATTGGGTGAACCACGTAAATCTGTGTCTCTCTTGTATTGTGTGTCTTCTGTGTGTTGCTTCTGCATTTGTTTTATTTTATTGCTCCGCGGTCCTGTTTTTCTAACAAAAAGACTTTTCACGATGTCATCAATTCCTAAGGAAGTTTTCCAAGGGCATCCTTTGCCAGAAACCCCTATTCTAAAGAAGACATGAAAAAGAATTAGAAGGCTTGTGGAGGAGAAATATGAAACCCTTACTTAGAGGAAGAAGGGAAAAGATAGTTTGCAGTCTACTGAAGGGAAGCAGGAAACCCATGTACAGAAGGGTAGGGGGAAAGGTTCTAAAAGACCCTTGGAGAGAAAATATGAAACCTTTGAGAGAGGCATTGAGAAGCCTTTGGTAAGAAAAGATGAAACCCCTGGGCAGAGAAAGAAAAATAAAAGTGGAGCCGGCAAGGAAGTTGATGAGATGGACAAGACACTTCCCATGCAGGAGGAGGAGGAGTCTAAGGAGAAGCCCATTAAGGCTGAGCATGCCACTATCCCTCCTGATAGTCAGACCTACAAAAGACTTATCAAGCAACTTAGAGATGCAAGGAAAGAAATAGTTCATCTCAAAGCAAAAGATAAGGTCCACTTGGCTCAGGCAGATGAGCTCATGATTGGCTACAATCATGCCCTTGACTTGGCAAGGTTTGCAGTGATAAAGGCTCTGCCTCTTCGTAAATAGTTGAAAAATATTTACAGACAGAGCAGAGGCTTCCAGGCTCAAATCTGGAAGCTAAAGGTAGAACTGAAGTATTTCCAAGATGAAGTAACCCAAAGGAATTTACAGGTGTTGGTTGAGGCTGCCATTGAAGATGACAAATCAACAGCTAAGGAGAGGACAACTACATTGAAGAAGCCTTCCAGTGCTAAGAAGAAGAAGTCTGTTGAGTCAATTGAAGATACTCTTTCTACCAGAAAGAGTGTGAGGCTAAGTGTCAAGATGACAAAATAGTTGGTAAGGGGTAAGCTCCATTTTTAGGGATTGTTCCTTTTTGTGGGAGGGTTAACCGATATGCAAATACTATCTCTGCCATCTATACAGGCTTCTAGGCGTTTAGCTATATGGATTTTGAGTTTTTGCTAAGTGCTAGCTTCACTTAGTGGTAAAAGGAACTACCTATTGTATAGTCAAGGCACCTAAGTAAAATGGTTTTGTCTTCATGAAGAACACAAACTGCTCTACACATGTTCAAGATTCAAAGGCGTTGTGTTTTGGCCATGCTACCCAAACTTGTATGTAGACGCAATGTAAGTGGCGCTATGTAATATCTTACAGAGAACATAAGCTACATACAGGTGCAACACAGTAGTGCTACCTGCAGGCGCTACGTAATATTTGGCAGGGAGCAGGTTTACACTCAAGCACAACACAGGGGCGCTACCTACAGGCGCTACTTAATATTGCAACAGAGGACAAATGTTGCCGCATTTATGCAGCATAGTGGCGCTACCTTCTCTCCTAGTTCCATTTTAGGGGGCGCTACACAGAGTTACTACCCAAGGGAGTTGTCAGCAAACACCAAGAATCTAGGAGGACTAGGCCAACAATTTTTGGATAAGTCGATGATGGAGAAAGTAACATAAGTAGCAGTTGGCATTTTGAGGACAACTACAGACTCCAAAAGGACACATGGAAAAATAAGAGTTGAGCAGCAAAGGAGGATCGAATCAGTTAGAAGCATGACTGGATTAGTCACCAGCATTTTCATGTTTTATAGCATAGGTTGTTTTCTTAGTTGTTAGAAAAATAAATGTTTAAGAGATTTTCAAGGGAAGGAGGCCAGCTCGTACCTCCAGTTGTTGCCTCCCTTTTTGTTATAAATACATAGATCAATTTCTTTAGTAGGTTCGAATGGTTGAGCAAGGCTCCCTTTATTTTGTAATATTTTGATAAAGTGACTATGATCTAGTGATCTGGACTTAAGACTTTTTGGCTAATAGAAATCAACTTCCTTTCTAGTCTATTTGCTTCAGTTGCTAAATGTTCATGCTTTGAAGGATTCACATGAATTATTGTGGTGATGTGATGGTGGATGTTTGATCATTATATTATCGTGATGTTTATTTAGCTTTCTTAGTTTCTGATGTCAAGAAGATCTTGTGATTAGAAACTTTCTTCCTTAGACTTTTGTAGACCTGATGTTTGCAGCAGTCCCTACACTCCTCTCACTCAGGTCTTCCCTCTATTCATACTTACTCCCAAACTACTAGTAGAAGTTAGCCAAGACCTTAATTGTTGGTGCATGCTAGCCCTGTTGTCTGAGTTAGAACATTACCATTTGAGTCCTTTTCCATTTGACCCGTTAAAACACTCTATCATTCACATATAACTTGAAGGGTATTGGGCTTACCTTCCATGCGATCTGAAGGTGACTCCCAGTGCAAAAAATAACAACACCCTACTTTCCATGCTTGATAACTACCACTCATATTACCTTATTTTAAGTGATCTCTAAAAATTTGACAATCTCAACATTACTCAAATTACAATTTTGTGTTGTATAAATCATGATTTCAATCATTTAAATTGTTCATAAAATCTTATTTTACTCTAAAATATAAAATATAATTTATGGTGAAAAGGATTACAAGTATTAATTTAACAATTCAAAATAAATTCCCCTCAAATTTCTAAAAATAATGTGTGAGATTGAAATATGAAATAAAATAAATACCCCTCCTTCCACAACCCTATACTCGCATATCACAACTCTTGCATAACTCACATTAATGTACTCAAAAGCACTTTATAATTTGAAAAGTGAGTAAATAATTGTAGTTTTCGTAATCATCGAGTTTCTTTCAGTGCACGAAAAGGGACATATGCCCTTGTTCATGCCTTGTAATTTGTCATTATTTGGAATGCCTAGGGCTATTCTTTATCTCTCGTGCCCATAGGTCCAAATATGTTATAGAGACTTATTTATCTCTTAATTTTTGATACATTCAAAGTATTCCAAGCATGGTCTTGGAGGCCCTAATATGAACTCTACACATGGGAAGAGTGATTTCTTCCGTGTAAATAAAAGGATATATAACTATTATTCGTATACTCCTATGCTTTCAACCGCATGATGATGACAATAATAATAAAATAATAATATATATACTTTCAAACTTGCTATCATGCGACAATAATAATAAAATAATAACATATATACTTTCAACCTTGCTATCATGCCACGAAACCGACCTTTCTGACGTGGACTATTTGCACGTGCACATAAATACATAGCTTGCATTCTTACATGTAAATATTTCAACAATCCGAACGCTAAAGGGTTTTGCAAAAGCCACTATCATGATTATAACATTTCATAAATTGGGTAAAAATAAAATATTGTATATTTAGTGTTTTGTTTTTGTTTTTGTTTTTTTAATTTAAATTATTTATATTTATTATAAATAATTTTATGAGATTCTTTATTTGTGGGATAAGGGATTCCTAACGATTTCACTGGTAAAGTTTACGGAGGTATACATACCCTACTTTTTAAACACATGTTCTTAACCATTAGGCTCACTCATATTGTATATTAAAAACACAACTAACTCTCATCAAATATATATATATATATATATATATATATATATATATATATATATATATATATTATTTGTTTTTTTTTTGTTTTTAAATAGTTTCTTAGTGAAAGATTGCAATCTATAATTTGTTCACGTAAAAAATTTCTCTCTTTGTATTTCTTTCTTATTTTTTTGTTATTTGTTTCTCTTTTTTTTCATTACAATCTCTTTGATTGTACTAAATAATATCAAAGTCAAAGTCAAAGATTGTAACCTATAACTGTCTTACACATTGGTTGTGCTTGGGTCCCCACAACCTCTATAAGCCTTAAGGCTAGTGTGTGTGGATTCCTAAGAGCTTCACTTGATTTTTTTATTCAGTTACATGGCTACAAGTTAGTGTGTTTAGGCTTTACAACCTTGGTTGGATCTCATTTTCCAAGAGAAAATCAAGGTCCTGTGCTCTCAAGGGATTTGCTCCCTCTTATGTAGATCTTGACAACAAATTATTTTTACTGAAGGTAAGTTCTACCTCATAGTCAACTCCAACACCAACTTAGCAACCTTGTAGGTATTTTGCTAATGGCTATTGAAAAAACTCACAGTAATTATCAATGTTTGCATGGATACTCAAGGCAACAAAGTGCCCCACTAGATATAAGTGCTACGGAACCCATGATTCATATTCCTACAAGGTTAATGTATGCTCTTTCCTATTAAGAGCTCATGACAATGTTGTTTGTCAACTCTGTCATTATCTACAATTCTTTCATTTATTGATTATCGACACCTTTCTCAAGACCCTACAAATGCAAACAACCATTTAGAAACATTTATATTTTTTCTCAAACATTGGAAACATAGGTCTAATGAGACTTGAGGAGTTGTTGTTTGCAACATTTGTGTCTTTACATTACTATCTACAAATATGGTCAATTTTTTTTGCAACGATCTCTCAAAAGCTAGAAAGCATATATGTGTAGCAATGGTGACAAAAAATACAAATATTTATGTTCAAGATTGGGGAGGTGGGGAGGTGTAGGGAAATTGAACTAGTTACGTAATGAGTTGGGTTCTCAATCTGACTATTTAATTAGTTTTATTAAATGATTGACAACCATGCCACGTGAGGCTTCTAGCTATAAAATATCAGTACGTCAAAAAAGATGTGGTCTCTTTCAAAGCAGCTTGTTTCATTCGTTGATGTTGTTTTTGGCTCGCCGGTTTCTTTTTTCCAACAAAAAAATTCGTGCAAAACTTATATTAAAGATAAAAAAAAAAAATTACATCGCCAAGAGAATCATTATCATGACAAGACCGGCTAACTAGGGGCTTCATAATACTTTCCACAATAGGGACCGGAACAAAAGAAAATAATATTCGATCTCCCTAGTCTTGAATTACAATGAAAACATGATAATAAACTCCCACAAACGATTCATATATAGAAAAAAATCAATCTAAGAGCCTAAGAAAGTTCCTAGAAACAAACCAAAAAAGAAACAGTCCACGATAAACAAAGGAAGCATAAAAACAAAGGAGGTTTCTTGTTTGAGTTTTGAAGAGGTTCACAAATATTAAAAGTGGTTGCATATGTGAATGATACGAATTAGAAAGAAATGTGTATGTTCAATACACAATTTTGAGTGAAATTTATGAAACATTTCATTCAACCTACTTTGAATCTTTTAAGTTCAAAATTGAAATAGGATTGATATTAAAAGAATGAATAAGATTTATGATTTAAGGATTGTTTAAGATAATTACATATAAAGCTATTATACCAAAAAAGAGAATATATTGGATAGTTTTTTCATTTACTCTTCTCCATCTTGCCTTGTCTTTTCAAATGAGGATAAGAATGGAGATGACATGAAAGTGTGGAAGGTTAGACAAAATTTCAAGTGTATATGAATATTTGCAACTAACTAACTGTTATGATGAGTTAGACAAAAATGAATATTTCATGGTTAGGTAAGTTAAATGAAGAAGCTTATGTCATTTTGGGAGTTTTGCATGGTAATGTGAGATTCGAAAGGGTTTGTTTTGACCCAATTTTGCATATATTATCACTGCATAAATTGTCCCACGAGCCTAATGGCACACCAAGATGAAATTGAAAAGGACTTCAAATCTAAAAAAATGAATACAATGAGGCGATTGACGAAAACAATTGTATGTATTGCAATGGCGATGATGAATTTGTCTTATGTTTTGTAAAGCATGGTGTATAACACACAAGTGCAAACAAAGTTTTTTGTGTAGTGATGCGGGAGCATCTCTCCACGTCAGTCAGCCAACCAGCTAGTTGTGTCAAGCGCACGCATTCAAAGCTGAAGAGAGGCGCAACCTCATTTAAAATTTGAAATTGAATGTAAATTAAAATGTTTAAGCTGGTGAGTTGTGAAGTCGTGCCTTTGCGAAGGTTGTAGGTAAGATTGGCCTTTAATGTTTGTAAGGCTAAGATCTAGATCCAGATGCTGGACTAGACAACCCATTCAATGTAATTGAATAGGGTAGGTACTTTGGAGGGAAGAGCTCGAAGAGCCCCCTCATGTAAAAAGATCGATTGTATCTCTTAGAGGAGTTAGTTGTGTGAGAGTCTGCGAGTAGAGAGCAAAAGAGAGGAGCCGAGACCTTGTTACAGGCCGTGCTCGGGAACACCGTGTAAATACAGGCATTTGCCATGTTTAATACAAACAGAGCAGTTTTTCCTGCATGGATTCTGTGTTGAATGAATGTCTGTGAGTGTTATTTATGTGCTGTAGATGTATATTGTAGGGTTGCATTTGCAGGAGTGTGTGTGATTTCAGGTGAAGATCTTTGAGGCTTCATACCAGGAGGGTGTGACCGAACACTGCGGGTTCTGATAGCCGTGCACAGAGGTTGCACTTCTGAATTCTGCGGGTTCAGACAAAGACGTGTTGCGGCACAGGAACTGGAATCAACAACTCAGGAGAAAGACCTCAAGGTTGTTGAATACCTTGGAGGCAAGGTTGTGGAGGAAGACACGATTGCAAACAGAAGCTCTGAGGAGTTCTATGAAGCTCTGTCAGGTGGGCATTGAGCATATGCACAGTGGCGCATTGAGAAGAACTCCGATGTGAGTTCAGAGAAGCCAGAATCACTAAGGATTCTGAGAGCTCTGCCAGGTGGGCATTGAGCAGGTGCAAGGAGTGTACAGAAGGAGACAGAACTGTTGAATGTTCTGTGAGAAGACACTTTGCCAAGAGGGCATTGAGATATTGTGAAGACAGGCACAGAGAAGAGAAGAGAACTCTTTGAGTTCTGGAATTTAGAGGAAGAATCCACTGATGGATCTTCACAGGGTTGTTGAACACCCTGTAGACTCAGCAAGAAGTTGCTTGAGCAGAAGGATAGCCAGGAGGGCATCCATATTTCTCCATCTGCAGGAGAAAGGAAGAAGGATAAAATCCCTTAGGGGTCTGAGCGTGTGAGAAGCTCAGGAGAGACAGCACTGTGTGTGCGTAAGGACCCTGCAGAGGTGCAGGAGTTGAAGAATCCTTCGAGGATTCGAAAGGAGCAAAGCTCAGGAGGAACAATGTTATTGAGAACGCAGGCGAGGACTCGAAGTCATGGAGCTTGCAGAGGAAAAAGAAGGCAAAGGTTGAGGCCTTTGGAAACTTGGAAATCCTTCCAAACAAGAGAAGGAAAGCACCAAGAGCTCGGGAGGAGCAACATCGGCCATTGGATCAGCCGATAGAATCTGGACCGTTGGGTTTCTACGTCCAGGAAGGAGCAGGAGAAGCACACAGAAGAGGAGATCGTCAATCGTCGGATCTCACTCAGATACCCATCAGCCATTGGATCAGGTGAAGGCGCGCAGAGTTTAGCCTCTGGAGTAAGTGCACGGGAAGAAATGATCTGAGCCGTCAGATCTTGAGCAGAGACCTGATAGCCGTAGGATCAACAGAGAGTTGAGGGAGTTAACCTCGTAAACAGGAGGAGAAAAGTCTCGAAGGAAGTCCCGACACATATCGGGACATCGAGCCGTCGGGAGTCGGGATATCAGCATTCCCGTGGACAGGAGATCAGGTAAGTCCACCTTGAAAACCCCGACCAAAATCTAGGTCGTCCGTCTGAGAGAGGACACATGTCACGTGATCATCCATTCTAGAGATCCAGACACTAGGCATCGGTATATCGGCACTCGGAAAATCAGAGTTCCTAAAGTCGTGAAAGTCGGGACATTAGAAGTCTCGAAAACACGAGGAGATCAGGACCGTCCATCTGGAAGGGACGCGTGGCAGCAATCGGAGCCATCGGGGAAAGTCCCGACAAGAAGTCGTCTATCGGCATTTCGGTCATCGGGATATCGGGAATCCTAGTGACAAGAGGTTTGGGCATTTCGAAATCATGAAGTTCGAAACCCCGACAAGGGGGGGAAGCGCCATCAAGGGGCCAGCTGTCAGCATATCGGAGAATCGAGATTCGAGGGATCGGTAGTCCCATGGGAAAATTCATTTCAGCATTTGAAACCCTGAAGTCCTGATAGGTGGTATGACTGTGGTCATATAAGGGGAGGTCGTGTGGACCAAAGGTCTAGTCTGGAGGGCTAACGGAAGTTGGAGCACATCGGGATTTTGAAGTCCAAAACCTCGAAAGAAGGATAAGGCTGTGGTCTTATGAATTAGCGGTCACATGGACCAGAGCATAGCCAGGAGAGGCTAAGGCAAGAAGAGCCATATCGGTGAAATTGCTCATCGGAGATCGGGGATTCGAGAGTACAGGAACTCTCGACATCGGGGAACAAGAAACTCCGAAACCCGAAACTGAGTCGGGGAAAGGTCACAGGCGCATGCAGAGGCCGTGATAGGGATAAGAGAAGGACCTGTGGATCAAGTTTCTAGCAGAGATTCCACGGAGGAATCGAAAGAGTCGCTTCGGCTCGCATGAGGAATTGAACGATCCTGTGAGCAGGGGCACGACGAGGGTGTGGTCGTGTCCTCGTCCTGCATCAAGTGGTATCAAAGCTTGATTCTTGTCTGTATATTTCAGGCGAGGGAGGCATAAGAGGTAAGGAGCACTCTGATACACAACATCAAGTGGTATCAGATCAGGAACTTCACTTGTATATTTCAGGTGAAGCGAGAAGGCAGAGGGAGAAGACAGAGCGTTGGAGACTCTGTGGCGATTGTTTGCAGGTAGGCAGCAATCAAGAAAGCAGTCAGGAGGACTGTAGGATGAAGCTGGAAACACTCTTAGTGTGGAGTGACAGTAGCAGGTTTTCTAGGAAAGCAGACAGAGACAACACCATGGTCACTGAAGGCCATAGGCATGCTAGGAAGAAGAGCAAAGCAGAAGAGCTTGCAGAAATAGATAAAGAGCTCGCTGAAATAAAGGCAGACATGGAAAAGCTTGAATTGCGGATGCGGCAGGATAAGAAGTCGAGATGGGTGTATGAATGGCCCATGAAGAAGCCGAAGATGAAATGGCCAGTCAAGGAGTTGATGGTCAGAAGACAACAGAGGCTGTTAAAAGGGTGGTTGAGGCATACTGAAAACCTCAATGGACCAGAAGAAAAAATGGTTCAGGTATGTGAACCAGAAACTGGGAGAAATCTCAGTGAATTGGGATCAGCTGAGGATCTCAAGAACTGCTAGGAGGGCAGAGAAGAAATTCCCAATTGTCAGGTGGGCAATGAAATGAGATCACTGCGGGATCTTAGAGACTGTCATGAGGACAGCCAGGGAATTTCACATTGCCAGCTGGGCAATGAAATGAGGTCGCTGCGAGATCTCAAAGACTGTCAGGAGGGCAGCGGAAGCATCTCGGATTGCCAGGTGGACAGAGATGAACATTTGAGACTATCTGAAAGTCTCATAAACTCATAGTTGAGTTTGGATCAGCAGGTGCAGCTGATAGAGGAGGAAGATCGGAGAAATCTTCTAATGATTGGGGGAATCGAGATATTCCTACCACTTGCCCAGGAGGCAGAAGAAGTCTATGTTGTGAATGGTGCAGCAACAGTAGTAGAACAGTCAGCTGTGATTGTCAGGAAAGAAGAAGAATTGGAGCAGACTTTGGAAGCTACCCAAGCAGAGGAAGAAAATAAGAATTCTGAGGAGTGTCTCAACATATTCAGCCAGGAAGCTGAAGAAGTTGTAGCACTGAAGCTGACAGCAGAAGAAACAGATGAAGAAGATGAGCATTCTGAGGAATGGCTCAATATTTTCAGCCAGGAAGTTGAAAAGACTACAACATGGGAGTTTGCAGCAGAAGAAGAAGAGGCAGACAACATTTGTTTTGTTGATATGTATGAACAATTTGAAGCCCTGGAAGAAAGGGTGAAAGTGCAGGGCGTGCACATCCAACAGGTAAAGTTGGAAGCGGATGAAGAAGGCATGAGAAATCATGGTGATCTGCCCATGATCCGAAAATTTTTGCAGCTGGGGAGACTGCAAAAATAGAGCCAGCCACTGGAGCAGCTGGACAAAGTGATAGAAGAGATCAGAAGGCTGATGTCGAGGTCAGCAGAGACTGTCAGTGAGGAGCAGCTGAGCAGAAAGGAAGTAGCAGCAGCAGCAGCGCAGAAGTAGCAGCAACAGCAGGAAGATGGAGCGGATCAACAACTCCAGAGGATGATTTGGGATCCAGGAGGATTTCAACATCAGAGATGGGAAGCTCATGAGCAGGAGCTCATGAATTTTGCAGCTGAGGAGTATGATGCAGGAGCATCTCTCCACGTCATCTAGCCAACCAGCTAGCCGTGTCAAGCGCACGCATTCAAAGCTGAAGAGAGGCGCAGCCTCATTTAAAATTTGAAATTGAATGTAAATTTAAATGTTTAAGTTGGTGAGTTGTGAAGTCGTGCCTCTACGCAAGCTGTAGGTAAGATCGGCCTTTAATGTTTGTAAGGCTGAGATCTAGATCCAAATGCTGGACTAGACAGCCCATTCAATGTAATTGAATAGGGTAGGTAGTTTGAAGGGAAGAGCTCGAAGAGCCCCCTCATGTAAAAAGATCGATTGTATCTCTTAGAGGAGTTAGTTGTGTGAGATTCTGCGAGTAGAGAACAGAAGAGAGGAGCCGAGACCTTGTTACAGGCCATGCTCGGGAACACCGTGTAAATACAGGCATTTTCCATGTTTAATACAAACATAGCAGTTTTTCCTGCATGGATTATGTGTTGAATGAATGTCTGTGAGTGTTCTTTATGTGTTGTAGATGTATATTGTAGGGTTGCATTTGCAAGAGTGTGTGTGATTTCAGGTGAAGATCTTTCAGGCTTCATACCAGGAGGGTGTGACAGAACACTGCGGGTTCTGATAGTCGTGCACAGAGGTTGTGTTAGCAACATTACTTGTCTTCGGCATCAGAACATCCAGGTCTGCAGGTTGCACGAGGAGCGCCCAAGTGCAGCGAACAGAAAAAGTCCTTTCGGACTTAAAATCAAGCGAGCAGGCAGGATTATAGTGTCAATGGTCCGGATCCATCCATATAAGCAGATCAATGGTTGGCGGGAAATCGCGAATCGGAAGTTGAGCCGAAGTTAATACCATAGATCGTGCCCATATTATGTGCAGGGGAGAAGAGCAGCCGTCCATCCAGAGGACGTGTGGCACGAGATCTAGTCGTGTCGGCGTTTCGGCATTCGAGCGTTCGAGGGGTGAGAGTTTTATGTTGTTCTACATCTCAAAACCCCGAACCTCGATAGCGACGAAAGTTATGAAAGTAGGGCCCGCAGTATCACGAAGCATTTTCAACCGTCCATCCAAAGGGGACACGCGACGGCAAACTGAGCCATCTCGTTGTTTCGCCCATCGTGACTCCAAGGCGCAAAGAGTAGCTCCATGATATTCTGACGCACGAGATGTCGGGAGAGTCTCAGACCCGGGCCCACAGCAGCGTCGGGTGAGTTCAGAACTGTCAGATCTCAGAGGGACATGTGACACCAGATTGAGCCGTCTCGACGTTTCGCTCATCGCAATTTCAAATTTCAAGAATAGCTCCTTCCCATTCGCGAACATCGAAAGCGCATTGGGAATAAACACATGGTCACAGCCTATGGTCACTTGGGGAGAGAAAGGAGCTGCGTAAAGAAGGCCAAAGGCGCCGAGTTCAGTTACAGAGGGGATCATCACGATCTCCAGGCACCATCGGACCCGATCTCAATATTGTTTCTAGCATTGAAGTAAATGAAGGCAAGAGCGGGTGGTTGAAACCTTATTTCATTCATTAAGAGAGGGGAATGAAGGGTCTGGCAAGCCGTCTGCTCGAAGAGGTCCTGTGTATCGATTTTCTCAAAGAAACCATGCCGAAGTCCTCAACTAGACAGAGAAGTTTGTGCACGCTAGACCAGGACTTAATGGCTCAGCTACCCTCCTTACAGGAGCCATGCGTAGTTAAGGTGGCGCATAAAGAAAGATATCAGTACGAGTTTGACTGAAGGGACACCAAGCTTTGGGTGACTGAGCATGCCTCTGTTAGGCGATTTTTCCTGAGTATATAGGCTCAGTTTTGTATTTTTGTAAGGATCGATGGTTGAGAAAAAGATCCCGATTGTAAAGTTTTGATGAAGCGTTGGTCGCTCTGGTTAATGTATAAGGCATTTGAGATTTCTTACTTTATGGATGTTAGCTTCCCGTCCATTCCTTTGTTTACTGTGTTAGAACAACTCAGAATTGGAGGATCCAGTCAAGTTGTGGCTGTTATAGGATGATGTAGGTTGGATCATTGTAATAGTCACATTGTTTCTAATCAGTTCTTGTGATGTTTTCAGCGCTGAAACGACTTGGAATTGAAGGATTCAGTCGAGTCACCCCTCAGCTCCTTGAAGCTCTGGACCAAGAGGATCTTGGCTTCCGAGTTTTTCGTCCTCAAGCTTCCAAAGGCCTGTTGCCCAAGGCAGTCTTGCTCACCCTTCTCACAAGTCTTCCTTCTTCCACCCTTTAATCATTTACTGACAGAAGTTGGATCAAGACCTCCCTTACTTTCTACATACCAGGCCCAGTTTACCGAGTTGAAGCTATATTTTCTTGAGTCTTTACCCATTTGATCACCCCATTAAACAAACCGTGACATAAAAATTGATGGGCGTCGGGCTTTGCTCCTGTAAGCAATCCAGGAGTGACTTCTGACGCTAACATTTCTGGCGCCGTTGCCGGGGATGAAGTTGAAAATTTTCCCCAGATTTGAACGACATTGAACCTCTAATTTTGAAGGTGCATCGGGTATCAGAGCCTTTGAAGATTGCTACTGTGCACCTGTCGACTCCATTGTGATGACTCCACTGGGGCGAACCTGCTCTATTAGTTGTGGCTTTCAGAGGTAGACACACACAGTCTCATCCACAGCTGCCTCTAGCTACACTTGAAACTAATCCAGAGGTGGTTCTTAGAAAAGGAAAGGCCCCTGAAGAAGAAGCCTCCACCGCCGAAACAGGTAATCCGCCATCTCCTTCTGTAAGCACTCTATTTTCTCCACCTCAGTTTCTTAATAGACCTCCTTCAGAGGTTTCCCGTTTCCTAAATTTTGGGAGTGTTCCTGCTGAGTTTTCCCCTCTTGGTCTGGGATTGGAGAAAGAAATCCTTGTTACTCCCCTCTCCTCTGAAGCTGTACCTTGTCATAGACCCAGGACTACAAGAGATTTCCCCACTCCTGCACAAAGAAAAACACTTGTTGACTTTAGCTCGTTAGCTTTCTCCTTAAATCCTCTCTTGTTTCCCACTCCACTTCGAGACTCATTCCCAGTAGCCCCTTCACGAACTCCTTCTCCTCCAAGCTCTCCTCCACCTAATATTCCTATGGCTAGTGCTAATACCCCTTTGAATAGAATGGATGCCATAGTTGCTACCAGATATGCTCCCTTAATCCTACCCCATCCTATGAATCCTCTCCCTGTTGGAGACTACTTGAAGTATATGCCCAAGTTCACTGGGGAAGGAGACATAACTGTCGAAGAGCACCTGGCTTCTTTCTACAGTTATGCAGACAACCTCAACATTGAAAATGAAGATGTCTGGATGAGAGTCTTCGTCTAGAGCCTGGATGGTGAGGTGAGAAAATGGTTTAGAGGACTGGGCCCCGGATCTATTGCTGGGATCGAAGCTCTGGATAGTGCTTTCCTGAGGCAGTGGGGAGATAGGAAGGATTTCGTGTATTACATGACGGAGTTCGAATATTTGAATAAAATGGAAGGAGAGTCTGTCTCTGACTTCTCCAAAATATTTAATAAGATGTATAATAAAATTCCCGTCGAAATAAAACCCTCAGAAGCCTCGGCCAAAATTTCCTGTGCTAGTGTGTTTGGCCCCGATTTCTGTCTTTTGTTGAGGGAAAGAAGAGCCACCTCCTTAGCTCAAATGCAAGATGTGGCCATAGAAGTGGAATACAATGTATTAGCAGCCAATAGACTGAGAAATAAGGCCGACGCAGACAGGAGAAAGGGAAGGTCGGAAGCCTCGACTTCTGGCCCATCGGTGCCCCACCCTCAAGTGGATGAATTGACCAAGCTGGTGAAGTCTCTGTCTGCAGAGATGGAGAGAATAAAAGTCGAGGGGATGCAAGCATACAAGGGCCCCCAGAAGGCCGAAAACAAAGGAGGTTTCATAAGGCCGAACAATTTTACCCCCCCGAATGTGCAAAGAGAGAGGGGAAGAGACGGAGAAGACCAGAAAATTCAGGCCCCTTTCCAAAACAATTTTGTGGCCGAGGGGGAAGAAGGGGAAACATATGAGCTTGATCCTAAAATCCACTACTTCGGAGACACTCCTCCTTTTCCTCATCTCACTCAATCATCATATGAGGAGTCTCTCATGGACGGTCAACTAAATGAACTGAGCAAGGGAGACAAGACTAGTGGCGACCAAGGCAGGTATGATCTGAGGTCCAAGAAAAAGACTATAGCGCCTGACGTTCCTGAGCAGTCTACTAGAACAGAGAAACCTGCTAATGAAGTAGCAGATAGTCACAGAGGTAAGAAGACCTGACCCCTCTCTCTCGTAGTCCAGAGTCATGTTCCCGAAATAAAAGAAATTCTTAAGCTTACGTCTTCTTTTAATTTCGAGCATGAAATTCAAAAAATCAAAATCCCTTTGCCCCTGACAGAATTAATTAAACATGAAGGGTTCAAGAAACGCTTCTCTGAGCTTTTACAGTCTGAGACCTCATGCCTTCCCACAGACTCCATCAATTTGCACGATGAAAAACCTGCAGTTATCCTAGGTCCTATGGTAGAAGACATGAATGACTCATCCCCTCCCTTCTACACTTCCTTGAACATACATGACAAGGTGTTGCACAACTGCTTGATGGATTCAGGGGCTTCTCAAAACCTCATGCCGAAAACTGTCATGGAAGAGTTATGGCTAGAAGTCACCCGAGCCTATCATGACCTCTATTCCTTTGACTCCAGGAAAGTTTAGTGTCTTGGAGTTATCAAAGACCTGGTCGTGACCCTATTTCAGTTGCCCATGAAAAGTGTGGTCATGGATATTGTAGTGGTCGATGTCCCCCCCAAGTTCGGTATGTTGTTATCAAGATCTTGGATAAAAAGACTAGGGGGGACTTCTCAAATGGACCTCACATATTCTACTATCCCAGTGTTTGGAGGAGAGCTTAGAAGGCTATACAGAGAAGCCCAATTGGCCTATATAATCAATGATGAGGCCAACCCTACCAACCATCCCATTTTTTCCTTAGACACCGATTTAGGTTCCAGTGTGCTACAACTCACCAATGCTCCCGAACCTCCTCTTAAACTCAGAAAGCAGCCCACCGCTTCCCATAAGTTTCCTCTCTCCATCACCCCCATTTGGAAAATGTTCTTTGATGGAGCCTCTTCCAGGGAAGGTGCTGGTGTTGGGGTGGTTTTTGTGTCACCTACTCAGGAAACCATATCTCTGTCATACAAATTAGAATTTGAAGCTACCAACAATGTGGCAGAGTATGAAGCTCTTATCCTGGGATTAAGAGCCACAAAGGAAATGGAAATTTAGGAGGTAGCAGTGTTCGGAGATGCAGAGTTGGTGGTCCAACAGATTAGAAATGCCTATCAAGCTAAGCATCATCGACTCAGGAGCTACAGAAATGAGGTATGGGACCTAATTGACAGTTTCTTCTCAGCATTTAACATTTATTTCATCCCAAGAGAGGAGAACACACTGGCAGATTCCTTGGCTACATCAGCAAGTAATTTCAAAGTACCCTTGCAGCCTAAATTCAGATATGATGTGGAAGTAAAATACAGGCCCTCCATACCTGACAACGTCAAACATTGGAAGGTATTCGAGGATGATCTCGAGATCAAGAAGTTCTTGGAGACTGTCGAAGAATTTTCGAAGATGCACATCGACCAAGACTCTGTCTCTGAAGAAAAGCTTGGTGGGGGTAATTTTCTGAATAAGATTGCAGAGCGTAACATTGTGCAGCTGCCCAGCAATCATATTCCAAGGGGACTGGTTCCGTTGGAAAGGATTTTTGATAGAAATGATGTGTCATTAAAAGGAGAGACCTCGGAGGATGACATTAGTACTATTCAGTGCAACATTGGGACTGAGAGTGAGCCCAAGTTTGTCAAATTGTCAAGAAGTCTGACAAAGGAGCAGAGGTCCGAATACATTGGACTTTTGAAGGAATTTGTTGATGTGTTTGCCTGGACCTACGAAGACCTCAAAACATATGACATTTCTGTCATCGAGCATAAAATCCCATTAAAAGAGGAGGCAAAGCCATTTAGGCATAAGCTGAGACAGATCAATCCTATGCTGCTGCCTATCATGGAGAGGGAAGTGAAGAAGTTGCTTCAAGCTCAGATCATTGTGCCACTAAGATATTCAAAGTGGGTGGCCAACTTGGTGCCAGTAAGGAAAAAGAATGGAGAGATCCGGCTCTGCATAGACTTTAGAAACCTAAACAGGAGCTCACGAAAGGATAACTACCCCTTAACAAAGATGGAACATATACTACAGAGGGTAGCAGGACCTTCCAAGATGTCCATGATTGATGGTTTCTCTGGCTACAATCAAGTCTCTGTTCTGCCTGAGGACAGGAAAAAGACAACATTCACCACTCCATGGGGCACATTCATGTATGCCAAGATGTCGTTTGGATTAATGAATGCAAGGGCAACATTCCAGCGTGCCATGGACATAGCTTTCATCGGGGAAAAGGATAAATTTGTGGTCATCTATCTGGATGACATCACAGTGTTTTCAAAGTCAGATAAAGAACACTGTCGTCATCTCAAGAAAGTTTTCCTGAAATGCAGGAGTTTTGGCATTTCATTAAACCCTAAGAAATCTTTGTTCGCCATGTAGGAGGGAAAATTGTTGGGCCACATAGTATCAGCGGAAGGAGTCAGGATTGACCCTAGTAGAGTTGACGCAATACAAGCCTTGTCAGTCCCGAGGTCGAAGAAGGAGGTCCAATCCTTCCTTGGTAAGATTAATTTTCTGAGGCGGTTTGTGCCTAACTTTGCTGAGGAGATAAAACTTATAACATTGATGTTAAGGAAAGGAAATGAAGTGAGGTGGACTTCTGAATCGCGACATTCCTTTGAGCAAATAAAGAAGGCCCTGACAGATGCCCCTGTGCTTATTAGCCCCGACTACTCAAAGGATTTCTTTATTTTCTCCTTTGCCTCACCTGACACGGTGGCTGTTGTTTTGTTACAAACAAATGAGGTTGGACTTGAGTAGCCTATCGCCTATTTCAACTGAGCATTGAGGGATGTCGAAGTCAGATATGACGCTATGGAGAAGCAGGCCTATGCCCTGGTAAAGGCTCTCAAGGCATTCCGAATTTATGTTCTGCAGTCAAAGGTCATCGCTTATGTCCCCTCAGCTGCTATTAAAGACATTCTTATTCAACCTGACATAGACGGGAGGAGGAGTAAATGGATCGCCAAAATTCTGGAATTTGACCTGGAAATAAAGTCTAGCAAATTAATCAAGGGTCAAGGTTTAGCCAAGTTGTTGGCTGAAGCCAATTGCCAAACTTTGGGGATAAATTTCATCAACGAATGCTCAGGTATTCAGCAGGAGCGACTGTCTGACATAGACCCTCAAAGGGAGCCCCCATTGGCTCGATGTCCTTGGTATAAGGATGTCATATACTTTCTGCAAGAGCTGCGGCCTCCAGACGACCTGCAAAGAAACAAAGCAAGAGCTCTGAAGCTCAAGGAAGTCAGATACTGCCTTATCGATCAAATTTTATATTGGAAAGATCCCCTGGGGGTACTTCTAAAATGCATGAATTCACAAGAGGCCGACAGGATCATGGTTGAATTTCACAGCGGCCTATGTGGAGGGCACCATTTCTGGAAGGCCACAGCCCACAAAATTCTCAGATCCGGGTACTACTGACCTACCTTGTTCATTGATGTCCACAGAGGAGTTAAAGCCTGTATCCAATGTCAAAGATTTGCAGGAAAACAACAGTTGAAGTCTCTGCCTTTACAGCCTGTAGTTGTTTCGGGACCGTTCCAGCAGTGGGGCCTACATTTCATTGGAGAAATTCACCTCGCTTCCAGTGGGTAGCATAGATGGATCCTAACTGCTACAGATTTCTTTACCAAGTAGATTGAATCTATCCCTACCATAAGTGTTTCCCACAAAGTAATCATTGGGTTCTTGGAGGACCTCATCACAAGGTTCGACCGCCCAAATAAGATCATCACTGATAATGTAGCCGCTTTCGGGTCTGAGCCATTAGCCAAGTTCTGTGAACAGTTCGGGATCAAACTGATTCACTCCACCCCGTATTATCCACAGGACAATGGTTTAGCAGAATCCTCCAACAAAAGCCTGATAAGAATCATCAAAAGATTGTTGGAGGACAACAAAAAAGCTTGGAGTTCAAAGCTAAAATTCGCTCTATGGGCTGATCGGGTGACTACAAAGAGATCGATAGGCATCTCCCCTTTTCAGTTAGTTTATGGAGCAGAAGTTGTCTTCCCTTCGCAGCTAGCCATTCCTGTAGCTAAATTCTTCCAGGATTATCAAGAGGAGCCCAATGACATAGTCAGAAGAATTCATCAACTGGTAGAAGTCCAGCAGGCTAGAGAGCAGGTAATAGACAAAATTCAGGACCATCAGCAAAGGATCAAGCAGGTTTTCGATAAGAAGGACAAGAAGGAGCGGTTCCAAATAGGAGACCTGGTGCTGAAATGGGATGCTCCTAAGCACGACAAGGGCAAACATGGCAAATTTGAAGCCCTGTGGGTCGGGCCTTTCAGAATCTCTGAGACTTTCTCAAATAACACATACAAGTTGCAGGATTTGGAGGGTGAAGAAGTTTTCAACAACCCAGTAAATGGGCATTTTCTTAAAAAATGTTTTGTCTAAGCCTTCAGTGGCTCCTATGTTTTGTAAATATTGTCCTTTTTGTTCTTTATTTTTACTTTTATTGTTTCAGCTTAGTAAGTGACTCCATAACCCAACAGCAAGGCACTGGAACTGCAAAATGAGTCCTTAGAGCATCACAGGGACGACTCTATCACCCATGGAGCCTAATGTTAGCAACATTACTTGTCTTCGGCATCAGAACATCCAGGTCTGCAGGTTGCACGAGGAGCGCCCAAGTGCAACGCACAGAAAAAGTCCTTTCGAACTTAAAATCAAGCGAGCGGGTAGGATTATAGTGTCAACGGTCCGGATCCATCCATATAAGCAGATCAATGGTTGGCGGCAAATTGCGAATCGGAAGTTGCGCTGAAGTTAATACCATAGATCGCGCCCATATTGTGTGCAGAGGAGAAGAGCAACCGTCCATCCAGAGGACGTGTGGCGCGAGATCTAGCCGTTTCGACGTTTCGGCATTTCGGAGTTCGAGGGGTGAGAGTTTCATGTTTTTCTACATCTCGAAACCCTGAACCCCGATAGCGACAAAAGCGCCAAAAGTAGGGCTCGCGGTATCACGAAGCATTTTCAGTCGTCCATCCAAAGGGGACACGCGGCGGCAAACTAAGCCATCTCGGCGTTTCGCCCATCGCGACTCCAAGGCGCAAAGAGCAGCTCAGTGATATTTCGACGCACGAGATGCCGGGAGAGTCCTAGACCCGGACCCACAGCAGCATCGGGTGAGTTCAGATGCGTCAGATCTCAGAGGGACGCGTGACACCAGATTGAGCCGTCTCGGTGTTTCGCTCATTGCGATTTCAAATTTCAGGAATAGCTCCTTCCCATTCGCGAACGTCGAAAGCGCATTGGGAATAAACACATGGTCACAGCCCATGGTCACTTGGGGAGAGAAAGGAGTTGCGTAAAGAAGGCCAAAGGCACCGAGTTTAGTTACAGAGGGGATCATCACGATCTCCAGGCGCCATCGGACCCGATCTCAATACTATTTCTAGCATTGAAGTAAATGAAGGCAAGAGCGGGTGGTTGAAACCTCCTTTCATTCATTAAGAGAGGGGAATGAAGGGTCTGGCAAGCCATCTGCTCGAAGAGGTCCTGTGTATCAATTTTCTCAAAGAAACCATGCTGAAGTCCTTGACTAGACAGAGAAGTATGTGCACGCTAGCCCAACACTTAATGGCTCAGCTACCCTCCTTACAGGAGCCATGCGTAGTTAAGGTGGCGCATAAAGAAAGATATCAGTACGAGTTTGACTGAAGGGACACCAAGCTTTGGGTGACTGGGCGCGCCTCTGTTAGGCGATTTTTCCTGAGTATATAGGCTCAGTTTTGTATTTTTGTAAGGATCGATGGTTGAGCAAAAGCTCCCGATTGTAAAGTTTTGATGAAGCGCTGGTCACTCTGGTTAATGTATAAGGCATTTGAGATTTCTTACTTTATGGATGTCAGCTTCCCGTCCATTCCTTTGTTTACTATGTTAGAACAACTCGGAATTGGAGGATCCAGTCGAGTTGTGGCTGTTATAAGATGATGTAGATTGGATCACTGTAATAGTCACATTGTTTCTAATCGGTTCTTGTGATGTTCTCAGCGCTGAAATGACTTGGAATTGAAGGATTCAGTCGAGTCACCCCTCAACTCCTTGAAGCTCTGGACCACGAGGATCTTGGCTTCCGAGTTTTTCATCCTCAAGCTTCCAAAGGCCTGTAGCCCGAGGCAGTCTTGCTCACTCTTCTCACAAGTCTTCCTTATTCCACCCTTTAATCATTTACTGACAGAAGTTGGATCAAGACCTCCCTTGCTTTCTACATACCAGGCCCAGTTTACCGAGTTGAAGCTATATTTTCTTGAGTCTTTACCCATCTGATCACCCCATTAAACAAACCGTCACATAAAAATTGATGGGCGTCGGGCTCTACTCCTGCAAGCAATCCAGGAGTGACTTCTAACGCTAACAGGTTGCACTTCTGAATTATGCGGGTTCAGACAAAGACATGTTGTGTCACAAGAACTGGAATCAACAACTCAGGAGAAAGACCTCAAGGTTGTTGAATACCTTGGAGGCAAGGTTGTGGAGGAAGACACAGTTGCAGACAGAAGCTCTGAGGAGTTCTGTGAAGCTCTGTCAGGTGGGCATTGAGCATATGCACAGTGGTGCATTGAGAAGAACTCTGTTGTGAGTTCAGAGAAGCCAGAATCATTGAGGATTCTTAGAGCTCTGGCAGGTGGGCATTGAGCAGGTGCAAGGAGTGCACAGAAGGAGACAGAACTATTGAATGTTCTGTGAGAAGACACTCTGCCAGGAGGGCATTGAGATATTGTGCAGACAGGCACATAGAAGAGAAGAGAACTCTTTGAGTTCTGGAATTTAGAGGAAGAATCCATTGAGGGATCTTCACAGGGTTGTTGAACACCCTGCAGACTCAGCAAGAAGTTGCTTGAGCAGAAGGATAGCTAGGAGGGCATCCATATTTCTCCATCTACAGGAGAAAGGAAGAAGGATAAAATCCCTTAGGGGTCTGAGCGTGTGAGAAGCTTAGGAGAGACAACATTGTGTGTGCGTAAGGACCCTGCAGAGGCGCAGGAGTTGAAGAATCCTTCGAGGATTCGAAGGAGCAAAGCTTAGGAGGAACAACGTTATTGAGAACACAGGCGAGGACTCGAAGTCGTGGAGCTTGCAGAGGAAAAATAAGGCAAAGGTTGAGGCCTTTGGAAACTTGGAAATCCTTCCAAGAAAGAGAAGGAAAGCACCAAGAGCTCGGGAGGAGCAACATCGGCCATTGGATCAGCCGATAGAATCTGGATCGTTGGGTTTCTACATCCAAGAAGGAGCAGGAGAAGCGCACAGAAGAGGAGATAGTCAGTCGTCGGATCTCACTCAGATACCCTTCAGTCGTTGGATCGGGTGAAGGCGCGCAGAGTTAGCCTCTGGAGTAAGTGCACAGGAAGAAATTATCTAAGCCGTCAAATCTTGAGCAGAGACCCAACAGACATCGGATTAGCAAAGAGTTGAGGGAGTTAACCTCGTAAACATGAGGAGAAAAGTCTCGGAGGAAGTCCCGACACATATCGGGACATCGAGGCATCGGGAGTCGGGATATCGACATTCCCGTGGATAGGAGATCGGGTAAGTCCACCTTGAAAACCCCGACACAAATCTGGGTTGTCCGTCTGAGAGAGGACATGTGTCACGTGATCGTCCATTCCGAAGATCCGGACACTAGGCATCGGTATATCGGCACTCGGAAAATCGGAGTTTCTAAGGTCGTGAAAGTTGGGACATCAGAAGTCTCAAAAACGCAAGGATATCAGGACCGTCCATCTGGAAGGGACGCGTGGCAGAAATCGAAGCCATCAGGGAAAGTCCCGACAGGAAGTCGTCTATCGGCATTTCGGTCATCGGGATATCGGGAATCCTGGTGACAAGAGGTTTGGGCATTTCGGAATCGCGAAGTCCGAAACCCCGACAAGGGGGGGAAGCGCCATCGAGGGGCCAGCTATCAACATATCGGAGAATCGGGATTCGAGGGATCGACAGTCCCGTGGGCAAATGAATTTCAGCATTTGAAACCCCGAAGTCCCAATAGGTGGTATGACTGCAGTCATATAAGGGGAGGTCGTGTGGACCAAAGGTCTAGTCTGGAGGGCTAACGGAAGTTGGAGCACATCGAAGTTTTGAAGTCCAAAACCCTAAAAGAAGGATAAGGCTGCGGTCTTATGAATTAGCGGTCACATGGACTAGAGCATAGCTAGGAGAGGCTAAGGCGAGAAGAGCCATATCGGTGAAATTGCTCATCGGAGATCGGGGATTCGAGAGTACAGGAACTCTCGACATCGGGAAACAAGAAACCCCGAAACTCGAAACTAAGTCGGGGAAAGGTCACAGGCGCGTGCAGAGGCCGTGACAGGGAGAGGAGAAGGACCTTTGGATCAGGTTTCTAGCAAAGATTCCACGGAGGAATCGAAAGAGTCGCTTCGGCTCGCATGAGGAATTGAACGATCCTGTGAGTAGGGGCGCGACGAGGGTGTGGTCGCGACTCATTTGCATCATGTAGTCATACATAGTTTTCTTGAATAAAAGTGATTGAATTTCTCATATTTGATCTTCTTACACATGAGGACCTTGAGTCATATCTCCAAATTCACAAATTGTTGGTTTCCAAATTTATGTTATTACTAACATGGTCATAAGAAAGCATCATAAACATGCACTAATCCTTATGTTTGCCACCATCACTGGCATTGTTTTCCATGGAAGTGGCTCATGATTAGTTCTTCTATTTTTCCTTGCCTCGCTTTGTTAAAAGCAATAAAAGGAAAATACCAATTGTTCGAATATTGAGACTTATCCACATTCCTACACCCACTAATGATCTCCAAAAGCATCAACCTGTAGTTGAATACATCACTCTTGGATGTGATTCTCTGCTAAAAAAACCACATGCACACTATTGTTCCTTAGTTTATACCAAGGCTTCAAGTATAATGTTAGGCATCAAGAAATGAGGAAAGGTTTCAATGTTCGCTTCTTACCACGAAATTATAAGAGAAAAGTTCTTTAAAATTGAATTAATATTTTCACAGCTCAAAGGTTGTTTTTCGCATCTGAGTTAAATTTGAAATATTGAATGAGTTGAAATAAAACATAAAGCTGCTAACCAAAGCAAGGCATCAATTATTGAGGAATCTTACTTTGTAACAGAAGAAGAAAGTGAAATGATGTAACCTTCAATGAAGTATAAAATATAGCATCTAAGCAACACACAGGTCTTGTATTTGCTAATAGTAAATACAGAGGAAAATTTGTTTGTTATCAGACTACTAAGTGAAATATAACCACAGTAGATGTTTTACTAAATTGTGATTCAAACATTCATCAAAGAAATGTATATGAAAGTATGTTGTAATATGGAAGGACATAAGAGCACATAACTCAGAATAGACAAAATGTAGAATCTCTGGTCTGCATTTGTATTAATTCTCAATAGAGATATTTTTCTCCTTTACAATCGGCAAAAAGTAGCCCCTTGATCCCTCCTCAAAATGTATATTTATACAAGATTTAAGCATTTAAAATTCTATCAATCTAAAGGTTTCGGTTACAAATGAGAAGATGAAACGTTTCACTTTGTTATCCCTTGTCTTCTCTCATGCTGGCAGGGCGTTTCCCTTTCTTTGTCTCCTAACTCCAAAATAAGGTATTATGAGCAACTGTATTACTGGCCTCCAGAAGTGTTTCCTTTCCCCTATTCAACACAATTGATACACCTTTCTACCAACTGACTTATCAACTTGGAAGGTTCTGTTTGGTCATTTGCCTCGAAAATGTAACGCTTCTTTTCCAATTGTGGCAATCTTTCTCCTATTTGCCCATCTACTATAATGATAGACAATAGTTGTAGATTTGGTTTTATCAACCATTTATCTATTTGAACAATGTCGACCTGTCTTATTTGAGAGATTTTAACTTGGTCTCTCTCCACATTTTCCTTAATATCTAGCAGATGTTTGGCTATGTTAATTTTACCCAACGTCCCAGAGCTACTTTCCTTGTCAAGATCTAACAATTTTTTATTCAACAGGCCAAATGTTTCTTCACAGGAATCTCTCACTTCTTTAGCCATTTTTCTATTTTCTTCTATATTATGCTCCCATGCCTTTAACAGGATGTTACCCTTGGTTTTTTCTGGAATAGATAATTTGGAAGCGATGATTGTTTCCTCTTTTGCTGACGATATAATAGCCTCTTGGAAGACACCTCGAGTTGCCTTAGATCCTCTTTCTCTTAAGGTGATATTATTTAACACTTGATCTATCATCTGAAAATGATCCTGGATGATTTCTACTTTAGACAGTAGACCCTGTTGAGTTGCTTCTATCTTCTGTCGTATTTCATTGGCTTGAGTTTGGAATATCGTTATATCTATGACTTGGCTTTCAGTAGAATTTAATTTGGATTGCAGTTGCTTTATTAACTCCTCTTGTTAATTGACCTGTGTTTGGCTTATTTGAGTCGACTGGTGTATTTGCTCGAGATTGGATTTGAGTTGTTCGATTTCCTATTGGTTAGTTGCTCTGGCTTGTTCAAAGTCTTTATATGCCTCATTCCTGGAATTTGTCTCTACAACTGCTATCTGAGTCTGTAATTTGCTAATTAACAGATCTTTTTGTTCCAACCGTTCCTTAAAGGTCCCCACTAAAAATTGGTTGGTTGTTACATAAGCCCCCAATGTTCCTGCTACCTCTTTAGCTAATTCTACCTCTTCTAAGGCTTCTCCATCAGTTAACACTCTGTATCTTTTGGCTGTTGCACCCACCCTTTGGTGCGTTTCTCGTTTCACCATGACTTTCCTTTTCTTGCTAAAAAAGAAATCTCTATGAGGCAACTCCTCTACAGAGATAGGTGTTAGATCTTCTTTGAATATTACTCCGGCACTACCCTCACCAAACCGAAATCGGACACTTTGACCTTGAAATTATCATCTAGTAAAATGTTGTAAGGTTGGATGTCCAAATGAAGAATACATAGCCTCGATTCCTTGTGCAAGTAGGCAAGTCCTCGAGTGGTATCGAGAGAAATTAAATATCTAGTCTTCCTATCAAGTCACTTGTCTAAGATGAACAACCATGTATTAAGAGACTTGTTGGCCATGAATTCGTACACCAAAATAGGATGTGCACCTTCTACACAAATACCATGCAATCTCACAAGATTGTAATGATTGATGGATGATATGGTGATGACTCTTACACAAAAATCTGCCAGTCCCCACCTGGACTGGTTCGCCAGACATTTGATGGCCATAGGTATACCATCCTTCAAAATTCCTTCATAAACTATCGTGAATCCTTCCTTTCCAATCTCTTTCTCGAATCCTCCCATGGAAATCTCCATGGTCTCATAACTGAATATTGTAGGAAGGCTAGTCAGATTCTTCAGATATTCTCCGTTGAATTCATTGCATTTCAATATCAATGACCTCTTGAAAGTTTAATCTCTTTTGCACTTAAATGGCGCAAAAGAGGCCTTGTATTGACTCTTATTTATATTTTTATTCTTACGGTACAACCTTCATGATACCAAGTTCAACACTGATTTTCAAACCCTACCCTGAACTAGAGGCACGAGATTTGTCATTGTTATTCATTGTATAGTAAGATGATAGGGGCATTGTGCACTCTAATAAAATTTAGTTTTCAACTATACAATCATTCTAACTAGAAGGCCAAAATCAAACTTACATGTTACCATGTTATATGGGATAATACTGCATTTACTTCGGGTCAGTTGCAATAAGAATGCATTTACTTCAGGTCAACTGCAAAAATTATTGAATATCCATTGATATACACTGCTACTTGTATAAGATTGTTTCATTAATTTCATGTTCGCCTTACAATCCATCAATGTATGGAAATATAATTTGGCATCAAACATGTTCTTTTTTTTGAATGTTTAGTAGAAAGATTCATTAATATCATGCCACGCAACTTTTGTGGATTTAATATGGTACTTGATTCATGACCCAACATAAGCATCGTGACAGGGATGACAATATTGTGCACACTTCAGATTTTGCAAGGAACATTTAACAACATTTATGATATTTATTATTCCTCGCATTATAATGATGCATTCTATATTTTTTTTTAAAGAGCTTAACTTGGAATTAACCATATTTACATAATATTTAAGAAACATTATATATGTATACGATCCAACATGCATCTTATATATAAAATAGAGTATATTTATAAAATATTTCCATAGATTATTTTATAAAAATAATTTATAAATATGCTTTATTATCCCTAGATATGTATTGATATATTTTCAAGGAAACTTAACTATTATTAATTTTACTCCTAGTCAATAAAGGAAAAACAATAACATAAGGCATCAATTTTACATTTAACAAAACCATCAAATGGACAAATTTACCCTATGTATGATTCCTCCATTTTCCCCTTCGAATCAGTTAGATTTATCTTCCCTTTATCGTCTTCATCACCCTATCGAGTCGGCAATACCATTTACCTCTACTCTTGCCCATAATTACTATCATTTGGAAGCTACCAAGCCCTTCCATAATGAACCCATATATTTTTCAATTTTCCTTAATGATTGCAATTAACCATACTAATATGAAAATCTTCCTTAAACTACTTCGACATTCTCATTCACCCATTTAGGGGGTATGCTAGTCTTACATCATAAATATATAAAGGTATATCAAACCTAGGTGGCCTATATCTAAATTTGTGATTTAGATTTTCAACAGTTATATAGCTTTTAGAGGTATTGGAAAAATTACCTAGGTCATTTGGCTAAAATGATTTTTGCAAATATTTGTTTGTCATGATATTAGTAAAATAAAAAGTGCCTTACATATTAATTAAAATAGTTTTTGCGAAGATTCTTTTTCACTATATAGATAATATGTTTCTTGTGTGTGTTTACGAATGATTATGTTTGCACTAGCTAACCTTGGGCTTTGATTGTGCATGAGAGTCCATATAAATAAATTTGTGTTAAGTAAATTACAATTCATCTACGACATTTTAATAATTGGGTGTGGGGTGAGTATATTTATTTGTTTAACCTTTCTCCTCTCTTTGTGAAATGTTTTGTGTGACTGCATATATGTGAAATGATAGTCTTCAGTTATACATATCTTATGATGCCTTGGAATGGCATTTACCTCTATCAAATCTTGTATGCTCTCTCATCAAATCTTTTATGCTCTCCTCTCCTAGCTCAATTTCAACTATTTGGTTTGTTTTTTTACTATCGTTGTCTAAGTGTCTCGAGATTAACACATGTTGAATAGGGTAATTTTTAAGGATTCAAATTTTATACCTATGTATACTATTCTAGGTGACTATTTTGAATTGAAAAATCAAACATATAGATGTGTGGGAGAATATTCAATAAAAAAACATACAGTTTTCTTTTAAAACTTGTAATTTTTTGGTGAATATTATCAATTTCATCATATCTATGTAAAAAATAGGTGAATTTTCAACCAAATTGATGAATACTTTTTCCAGAAAATGGTCCAAAACTACCCAATTGGTGAAATTTTGCCCCAAAAAATATCTCGGTGTTGAATACATCAAACCAGGATATAAGTGTGAGCTACCTAGTTTTGGTTGTGATTACAACCCTCCAAATCTTAAGTGGATCAATAGTTAATGTGTAGATGGATCATGTAACTTTAGATAACCCTTTCATACCTCTATGCTACTTGTGAGGATCATGAGCACTATGACTATGAACAAGACAATTCTAATGTCACCATGGACACATGCATCCCTCCAGTAGGACATGTTGCACTTATTTTTTACAAAACTAATTGAAGATAAAATAGTAACATAATTGAATTTATCCTTCCTAGTGAGCATCGATTGAATATGAAATAAAATGATCTATGTGCATTGATTTGTGCCCAACATATTGAAATTTAACTAAACAACTACCTACCTAAGTAATTGTTGATGGCATAAGTAATCTAGGGTTGGGTGATCGTTTGGTGCACAATTACAACAGGGTTTGAGTTATTCCACCAAAACTGAAGCTGACAAAGATTGTTCACATGGCAATTGTTGTTTGGTACGTGTGGCTTGGCGAAGGTGAAGTGTAATCCATGTGGGACAAGTGAGATCTACGACTCTTCGTCTACTCCTAGTTGAGTCTAAATATGCAATCTAACAATGCTTGATGTAATTATTCCATGTGAATGTGCCATATCAACGTTCACACAACGATCACAATATATATGTGTGTCATTGTTCCAACACCAATGATAGCCTCATGCCACATAAAAAAATGGAGTTATTGCGCATAAAGATGCTACAACATATGTTAATTTAATCACTTTTCCTCTATGCATGCTTGTATTAATGCATCTATGTATATTCTCATGTTATTTGTTGTTGGAACTCTGAGGAATTGTTTACATGTAAATGCTCATTGACTCATTCATGGGTTGTGCCATGTCATGTCCTATTTGGGGATCTTTGCTTTCCATGAAGCCATTGGTGGGAGGATTATAGCCCATGTTTAGGCTCACACAGTATCCATGAACAACCTAAACATCCCTACAAGTCTTCCTCCACACTTCATATCACGTTATAATACTTCACAATATTCCTTCTCATATTATCTCCATTTTCATTTAAGAGTTTAAACATGTATAGAGGTTCAAACCACATTAAATAGGTGTTTATTTTGTTTTGACATAGCTTTGGAGAATAAAATTCATGGCAAGAATAACATGCATGTAGTCCCCTTGATGTGACCTCCACAACCTTAGAGTTTTGAAGCCAAAAGTGACAAGGGGCCTCAAACTCCACTTAATGCTTGATCATTGACTAAGGAGATTGAGCCAACTACCCTATAGGAAGTATCGACAAAGATTTGAGAACATCTTGATAATATCCTAAAACCCAAAGAGATCCCAACGAGGTTGATGACTTCAACATCTCCTAGGAATGTTATCAATTGCCTATAGATCCTTGACTTATTATCTTCAGTTTGTCTATTGCTTCTTCAATTTCCTCTAACTAGTGGATGGACTTAGAGGATAGGTGTATAAGCAGATATCGGTAATAGGTTCCCCAAAAGAAACAATTCAAGATTTTGAGTAGTATTACCCCCCTTAAAAACCACCTTCAACATAATCAAGAATTAGGTGCTTCAAAACTCACAATATACTTATATTTTAATAATTTCAAATACATTCGCGTTGAATAAAATTGCACTTTCAATTCATAATTATTTTTTTCATGAAATATATATCTTGGGAAAGCCCATCCAACACTTCTTCTCATTTTTAGGATAATACCTAAACTAAACTTGATTCTTTAGAGTTAAAGACCAATAAAACAATATACTCATTGTCATTAAAATCTCAACATGTTACTTGAAATGATTCTAGATGTGGAAGATAACACTCTTCTCTTAATAATCATTGGATTGGATCATCCATTACGGGCTGAAAAATCTGCAAGCTAGGGTTTGACAGTCGCGGTCTCAACAGAGTACAGAATGGTTACCAAAGGCGGCGGGAATGGCACCCCATCATATAAGCAGGTAGTGGTGGATAATGGGAAAGGCGCATGGGGTGTTGGTTTCAAAGAAATGTTGACAAGCACCTCTAGATCAGGATCAGAAAAGAACCAGGAGAGCAACCAGGAAAAAATGGATCGTGTGGGGGGGAAACCAGAGAAACCCAGAAGGTTGCAAAGGAACCAGTGAACCCCAGTGGGGTAGATGGGTGAAACCCATGCAAACCTAAAACAACAATGATACCCAAGGTTATATTGGAAGACCCAAAAACGTAACTCTATCAAGACCAGATGAAGACGCCTGCACTAATCTGCAAGTTCATGGGGTTGTGGCCCACAGAAAGAATGTTGCGCAACTGGATATAATATCATTGGAATCCAAGTGGAGAAGTGGAACTCCACCTAGGTTCGAAAGGATTCTTCACAACAGTCTTCATGAACCTGGAGGACAGGGATAAAGCCTTTGAGGGGGGGGCATATTTCCACGCCTCAACAGGGTTGTACATGCGATCGTGGAAGGAAAACTTCTCCCCAGAGAAAGAAACCTTTAAAAATGTTCCAGTTTGGCTAAGGTTTTACTCCTTACCATTAGACTACTGGTTGTTGTCCACCTTTGAAGCAATCAGGAAAAAACTTGGAAAATATGTTAAGACATTGGAAGCAACCCTAAAAGGGAGATATACATCCTATGCAAGGATCTGCATAGAGATGGATGTGTCGGGGGCACTCCTGGAAGCCATAAGCCTAGAATTCAGGGATGAGGAATGGATACAAAGCATCGATTACGAGAAGCTCCCACTTAGATGCAGAAGATGCCATGAACATGGACACTTAATCAGAGAATGTTCCCTCGAAAAAAAACAAGAAACGGAAAACACCAAACTACAGCAGGATGAGGACAAGTTTGTAAAATCGAACCACAGAAACAGAGAAAGCAAGAAACCAAGCAAAGTCCCAACAGAAAGCAACCTGAAAGCCAGGACTAGACCAGAAGGGTGGGACAGGGCTAACCAAGGGGAAGAAGGAGGAAAGGAAAATACAAAAGATGGAGTAGCTAGGGAACAAGAAACTCAGGAGAACACTGATATTCCAGGCAATAAGAGAGAACAAGGAGGTAGCGCAAGTCCTATGGAAGGAGGAATCGAAGATGCCAATACCCCAATGCATGAGGCAGACGAAGATTAGTAGATAACACCAAGCGAGGTAGGCAGGACAGATCCTGATCTCAGAGACATTGTGGAAAGGGAAGGCATAAATCTCTCGAACATCCTAGAGCAATGGAAAAAGCAAGGAGTAGACAATGTGCAAGTGGAGCAACTAGATCGAATCCAATACCTTTTCCTTCTAAGGGAGGAAGTAAAATCTATAGGGATCAAGCGTACACATGGCGAGATAGGACACCTGGGAATCAAAGTAGGAGAGGGAAGCCCACATCATTCACCCAAGTAGATGAGGCGAAAGAAAGGCAGGAAATCAAACAACGCAGTTCTACAAGAACTAGGAGCCCTACTGATAAATTCAGGTAAGATAAAAAAACTCTTTCCAAACTCCGCCCCACATGTTTAAATGAATATTATCACATGGAATATAAGAAGCTTAAACAGCCCAAGAAAGCAAAGAATACTTAAAAATAAACTAAGGAATGAACAACCCGACCTTTGTTTCATTCAAGAGACAAAATGGAAACAATCAGTAAAAAACAATGGAGAAAGTACTAGATGTTGGCTATCGAAGGCCAACAGATGGCAAGTGGTATTCTCACCTTATGGAACCCATAATCACTAAACCTACTATCAATTAAAGCTACGAGACACACACTCTCAGTTAACATGCAAATTATAGGTAACACTGAGGCGATTCTATGCACCAATGTGTATGGTCCCCAGAGGTTGGAGGAAAAAAGGAGAATGCTCGTAGATCTAGAAAATCTAAAGGCCAGATCCCGCAACCTCCACTGGATATTGGTAGGGGAATTCAACATAATCACGACACTTGTAGAGAAAAAAGGGGGCACCAGGAGACTGGATAGTGATGCAGAGGAATTCTCAGCTTTCATTGATGCAGTGGAGATGGTAGACATCTAAACCAACAATGGCCATTTCACCTGGAATAACAAACGAAGTAATCACTACCAAGTAGCTACAAGGCTAGATAGATTCCTAGTGTCAGAATCCATCATTATAGAGGGACTAACTTTAGATTGCAGCATCCTGCCATGGGGGGGTTCGGACCATTGGCCAATCCAATTGGAAGCAAACTTCCAAACCACTTTGAAGAACAGACCTTTTAGATTTGAGAAATTTTGTATCAAACATCCCACCTTCAAGAAGCACATCAACCAATGGTGGCGGGAGGAATTACCATATCAAGGGACAAGGATGTTCAAACTTTATAAGAGACTCAAGTACATCAAACACAAACTCAAAGAGTGGAACAAGGAAATCTTTGGGAACATATACCAAGAGAAAAAAAATATCGAGGATAGAATGAGGATACTCCATGAACTCTGCATAAATGATGGTTACACAGAGGACTGAAAAAGAGAAGAGATCCAAATGGCCCAGGAATGGGAAGCAAGATGCCAACAGGAAGAAACTCTCTAGCGCCAAAAGTCCAGAATCATGTGGCTAAAGGAAGGGGAGCAGAATACCAAGTTTTTTCATAAAACCACCATTGCAAGAAGAACCCACAACAAAATCCTGAAAATTAGGGATCGGGATGGGATCGAAAGAGAATCCCACAAGGAAATTGAAAATACTTTGGTCAATCACTTCCAGAGGATAGCCTAGGAACCCAACCAAGATAGAATTGAGGCCATACAAAGGATAACTCAACGCATCCCCGGGATGGTCACAAATGAACAAAATATCAATCTAAACAAACCCATAACAAAGGAGAAAATCGACCAAGTGGTCCAGGAGATGCCCAATGGAAAGGCCCCAGGCCCAGATGGCTTCACAGTGGAATTTTTCAAAGCCTGTTGGGAAGTGGTTAAACATGATGTTTATAGGGTGGTGGAAGACTCCAGATGTTCGACCTCCATCTTGAAAGCGTTAAATGCCACAATGATCACTCTAATCCCAAAAGAAAATGAAGCAATGACCCTAGATCGCTACAGGTCGATATCTTTATGAAATGTTGTTTACAAGATAATCTCCAAAGTCATAGCCAATAGACTAAAAAATACCCACACTGATTTCACAGGAGCAGGCGGGTTTCGTAGAAGGAAGAAAAATACTGAATAACATCATCCATGCCCATGAAATTATACACACGCTAAAATTTTGAAGGATAGGGGGGATGATAATCCAACTTGACCTGGCAAAGGCTTATGACAAGATTAGCTAGCACTATATAGCCAAAATGTTGGAAGCCTTTGGGCTTGAACAACACTGGATCAACTGGATTGTCAATCTAGTCTCAATGACAAGCTACTCACTTCTAATTAATGGAACCCCAGCAAAACCCTTCTGGCCTTCAAGAGGCATCAGACAAGGAGACCCATTGTCCCCCATCTTGTTCATTCTAATGATGGAAAGGCTCAGCAGAAGCATAAAAGCACAACTGCAGCAGGGGAACTAAAAGGAATCAAACCCTTCGAAGACTGTCCAACCTCCACACACCAACAGTTCGTTGATCACACCCTTCTCCATGGAACACCCAAGGTTAAGGAAGCAAAAACCTATAAAATAATTTTAGAAGACTTTGGGGAAGCTTCAGGGGCGGAGATCAACCACTCTAAATCCATGATCTATTTCTTCAACACTAATTCTGCAATCCAAAGAAACCTAGCCAACATTCTGGGGTTTGAACGCAAAACGCTCCCAATGAAATACTTGGGAATCCCCCTGACGGATAGAGACTGCAAAATGGAAACGTGGGAAGGAGTGATCAACAAACTACAGGAGAGGGTAAAAAATTGGACTTACAGAGCTCTCAACCTGACAGGAAGACTTATCCTCACCAAAGCGATCCTACAAGCAATTCCGGCATATATGATGTTAGTGTCCCTTGCTCCCAAAGGAATACTTCAAAATATAAGAGCCATTCAAATAGATTTCCTATGGCGAGGTGTTGAAAACAAAAATAAATGGGCCCTAGTAGCCTGGGAGAAGGTTTTTCGACCAAAAGGCAAAGGAGGCATGGAGTTACAAGACCCACAGGTAACCAACAAAGCCTACGGGGCAAAACTCTGGTGGAGATGGGTCAAGGACAAATCAATACCATGGGAAAACTTATGGAAGGCCAAGTATGCCCCGAACATCAATAATCAAGACCAAATTCGACTCATGGGCACAAGGGAGGGCTCAGCCATCTGGAACCTCGCATGGCGCAACAAGAACTTGATTCATAAACATAGCTTCTAGGAAGTCAGAAATGGTCAAACTGCCAGATTCTGGGAGGATGCTTGGCAACAGGAACCCAGAATAGAAAATCCGGATAGGGAGGAGCTCCAACAAGAAATGATTGCACAAGGCAAAACAACAATCCATCACTATTGGAAGCCAAGAAATGATAACGACAGATGGAGAAACTAGGACAAATTCGATCCACAAAATAGAGACCGTATCGCAACTCTAGCAAAAGAAGTGGAAGAGGAATTGGGGAAAAGGAAAATTGCAATCTCAGAGGACGAGGACCAATTAAGGTGCGACAGGGAAAATGGTGGGGAATTCAACTTAAAAGAAGCACAGTTTTACATCGTGGACCGGGTTCAAGAGGACCTGACGCAACAGTGGGGAAAGATATGGAGCATCCCTCAATGGCCAAAAATCAAAATGTTCAAGTGGTTATTTCTCCACAACTGAATTCTAACCTGGGAAAACCTCAGGAAAAGGGGTTACATAGGCCCTTCTCGTTGCCACCTCTGTCAAGCTAAGGAGGAAACAACCAATCACCTCCTCGATGAGTGCAGTTACACATCAGAGCTATGGGATTGGGTGGCATGCATCTACCGCTAGTCCAATAGAATCTAGGGCAACATCAGCGCAACCATCAACAATTGGAATGACAGCTACAACGAAAATGAATAGGTGAACCTATGATGGAACCTAACATCGGGGATGACCATCTGAGCAACATGGAAGGAGAGGAATCAACGCATCTTCAAGAATGAAAGCCTACCGGAGGGAAAACTCAAGTATGTAATTATCTCACAAATACGAGAAACGGTGCAGACCTGCAATTGCAAGAAGGAAACAACACAAACCACAAGTCAAGACTCCTACATCCTAGAGTTATTTCACCTAAAATATGGGCGCAATAGCGCAACGTTAGGGTGGGATCTAAAACTCCAACTAGGAGACTGCAACTGGAACCCCCCCTCCGTTAGGGTTCCTCAAATTAAATTTTGACAAGGCGGCAAAAGGAAACCCAAGAGTGGCAGGGATGGGAGGGGTGATCCGAGACAGTGATGGTAACGTCATCTCACTGTATGTTGGGAGTTTGGGGAACTCAACCAACAATGCAATGGAATTTGGAGCCCTAGATCTTGGCCTTGAAATCCTAAGGCGCGAAAGGATGACAAACACTATCGTGGAAGGTGACTCCAACTTGGTCATCAATACGACGAAGAGACTCCAGAACGGTACTAGAGTGGGCAAGGTTCAGAGACACTGGCGCCTGGCTCTCTCCCTATAGAAAATCCAAGAGCATCTAAAAACTCTGAACATAGTGGAGTTGCACTGGGTTCGCAAGTCAGCGAATGGATTGGCGGACAGACTATCCAACGAGGGAGTTGGCAAGGAAGGTTCAGAACTACACACTACCTAGATCAACCTCCCAAATGAGCAACTCAAAACATACTGCATCCACTTAGCAACAAAAGATCGTGAAGGCAGGTTAAGCAAGGAAGGTCACATCGAGAAGGGTAGTGCAAGGCCTGGCGGTAGGCAAGTAGGACCCAGGAAGGAAACGATTGTCGAACACTCGATCACCAATGACCATGCAGGATCAGCATAAACAACTGGTGGGGGTACGGTAGCAATACCCTTACGACATAAAGAATTGTGGGGAAAGCACGAGGGAAAGTACAAACGAAAAACCGCATGCAACAAGTGACGTAAGGCACGAGGGAGTGACATGGTTAAATCGATCCTACAGGCCAAAGTATAGGTATGAAGAGCAACACAGTAGGATCTCAAGTGAGCAAGGGCAGGGATCCGCATGGGGATAAAGGTCGAGTCATCATGACCATACGAACCGCCATCGGGAAAAAGGATGGGAGGGATCACCACTATGGACAAGCCATGATTGGTAGGACAAGATCGCAGCTGGAGAAGATCAATAAGATGAAAGACAATAGGAATAGCTGCAAACAGAAGGAGCGCAATTGTAAAGGCTACCATAGATACAAGGGCAGGGAAGGGAAGAATCCCTGTGAAGTAAGGTACAGGCTAAGTAACCAACAAAGGAGTTGTGACAGACCAAACGGAATGGTGAGAATGAAGCACACGCACAGGAAGAGGAATCCCCTAGGAAAGGAAGTATTGAATAGTCCACGATGGGTGTCAAGAATGGAGCAGGCGACAAAAGATGCGGAGGGCACCTTCCAAACTTTGGTTGCGCCAAAAGGAAAAGCGGCCATCACCCGCTGGGAAAAGGAAATCAAAGAAAAACACAAAGGCAAAGCTTGGGATGCACTAGCACATTAAGCAGACTGGGTAACTGATATGGGGGCCACACAGCCCAGGGGAACCCTCTACCATAAAACAGTGGAGATGGCGTGGCTAACTAAGATGATGATCGACAAAGTGAGTTCGGAAATGGAAGAAGCCAGACGAGAGGTTAACTCAGATCACAAGAAAATGTTGGACGAAATCCTAAGTCGCCTCAGTAGCTTGGAAACCATTACCAAACTGTTAGTTGAGGTCGAGAAGGATCAACAATCTAAGGTGGAGTGGTTGGTTGCTCAATTTCACCTCTATCTGCGCTATGTCCACCAAGTGGAAATCACACCAGCCGATGGACATAGTGTGTCAGCCCACATCAGGAAGACTTGCACAGTCTCCTAGAAGGAGGATAGCAAGAACCAGGTGGATGACGGGAAGAAACACATCATTGTTCTAGATGAGTGAATAGTTAGTTCTCTGGTTAGTTCGGCCACTAGCCTCCCGGGCCTAGTGCGCAATCTCTGCATCTTTTTTATGTATTTTCTGTTTTTTCTTTTCAAACTGGTTATGGTGGGACTGGCCTGGTTTCCCCTGGTGGTAGACCAGTCCCACCCCTCGTATATATCAATAAGCGCAACTTGGGAACCCCTGGTCTGGTTTCTTACTAGGCAGGCCAAGAGGCCCCCTTTTTTGTATCATAATCTTTTCTACAATAATACAACTTCTTACACTCACTTACAAAAAAAAAACACTCTTCTCTTAATAATTTGAACTATAACCAATTAACTCCACTCATGATTCTATATTGATTACCATCTAAACATCCCATATACCTATGTTAAATTAAAATTTAGTTACTTTAAAACTCATAATAAAATTATATTTTAGTAATTTTAAATACACTTTCAACATTAATAATGACATGTGTTGAATAAAATCCAAGAGCACGATAAGAAGCGAAATTAAAAAAAATAAAAAAATTACCACAGTTAATCAAAAATATCACCACTTCCACTAACTTTATCGACTAAACAAATTTTACAAGTAAAAAAAAATGCACTTCAAAAATATTGAAACTTTAAAATCCTCTTAAAATACTCTTAAAATAGTTACATCCTTTTCTCTATTTCAATTATCGAGAATTTTCTATAGATGGGACCCATTATATTCTAGTTAAAATTAGGCAGAGCTTTTAAATGTTTTTAAGAATAAATATTCTTTAAAACTTATGTCTAAACCAAAAAAAAATCATATTCATATTATAAAATCTAGTCTTTTCAAATATATGGTTAATATTCACTTTCCATTTTTTTAAATGTACTATCACACATTGTGAGATTTCTTATCGAAAAGTATTATTTATTTTAAAGTCTTTGTTAAACTATCAATCAACATCGAACACTTGCACTTTTTTAAATCAACTATCATATGGGTTAGTGTTAGTTTTTTAATGAAAAGGTTTTTTTTACAGCGTTTTTAACTAATAATCAACGTCTAAGTAAAAAGGTATGGTTGACATTAAATTTTGGGAACTTTATTTATCACCATGTTGTGTTTACATCGTGACAAGTCACCCAGAAAACTAATTCACACCTTGATAACTTACAAAAGAATTAATATATTATAAATAAGGTAAATCAAACCTTGGAAAAAGAATATTGCCACCCCTCCTTTAATTCACATAATGACAACTTACAAAAGAATTAAAATATTATAAATAAGGTCAATCAAACCTTGGAAAAAAGAATATTGCCACCCCTCTTTTATCTACGAGACAAAAAAATCCTACACTCGTGATTATTTTCACACATATGTTGTTGACTAAATTATAAAAAAAAATTATTATTATTTTCACACATATGTTGATGACTACATTATAATTCTTTTTTTTAAAACACACATTGAAATACACGAGAGCCTTTTTCTATGTTGTAAATGAAAAAAACACATTGAAACGCACGGGAATTTTTAGGATTCACGATCTTCCATCAATACAAGAACATATTCCTTTTCTATGCAATTGCAAAGTTTTTAAACTATATATACAGTATATATATTTCTACAATTGTATTTTTTATTATATATACAATGTTGATTATTTTCACATAAATGTTGATGACTACATTATAAATTGAAAAAACACTTTGATATGCACGACAGCTTCTTTAGAGTTCAGGTCTTCCATAAATGTAAGGACAATTTCCAAGCTTATGTACAACACGTGCCTTTTTATCCCCACAACAGAAATTGTGCTTTTTGAAAATGCAAAATGTGTAATAACGCTTTTCACCTATGCTACTAAGTTCCAAAAACAAAAGTTGGTACACATATGCACATGACAATACCCATGGAGAAGAATTTGTGGTTTTTAATGAGAGAGTGTTTTTAACTCGTTGGCAACATTTTGTATCTTTCTTTGTTATTTTTTCTTATTATGTTAGTAAGTAGGTATATAGGACAGGTAGAATACTCTATGTAAGTCTAATATACATCATTTCATTTAAAGTAGGGATTGGTTAGGAAATCAACAATTTATGTGAATTAATGATTTTTAAGTTGGTTCTAAGATTAGTTCATGAGGTTAGGGTGTGAAACATTCAAATTTTTGGAGATTTTTTGTTAGTATTTCAATGGATACGGAAGGAAATTGCTCGAAACAGAACCTTCTAGTAAGTCCTCTTACATTTATTGTATTTACAGTATGCTTTATTTATTAAAAGTGCCCTCTATACATAACAATACTTATCTACTATTATTTCCCTTCGGTACCTCCCTAGGTACCCCATATTATTCCCCCTAGCGACACTTCATAATAGTAGATAAGTATTGTTATGTATAAAGGTCACTTTTAATAAATGAAGCCTAGTGTGAATGCAATAAATGTAAGAGGACTTACTAGAAGGTTCCTCCTCTAGAATGTTCTCAGGTGGATGGTAGCACTATATAAATGGGTTCAAGCAATGTAATGGAAAAGTCAAGAAGTATTGTATTTGGAGTGGTAGTTCATTAGGAGGTTTCCCCCTTGAAGAGGCAAGCGAACATGAGTGGATCACTTCTTTAATAGGATCTATTGTATAGTGTTTCCCTACCCTAAGGGTTTCAGATTAATAAAGTGGATATTTTTTTCTATATGGACTTGCGACGAGATATGGAAGCCCTCAAGGCCAAATTTTAAAATATGCAACGAGATATGGAAACAAAATTTCAAAATATTCAGGAGATCATACTTGCAGAGCAAGAGAGATATATTAGGGATACCATGTACATTCAGATCACGGGAAAATATACTCAAGAAAGATATGCTTAGTATGATTACGAGGATGATTGTGATGATTGGTATATGGAGAACTATAACATGGAGATCATTGGTCATTGTGTCACAGAAGAATATAATCAAGAAACATATGGTTGGTCTTATTGGAAGGTCAAATGTGATGATTGGTATATGGATAGTTATCATTTTTGGGATGACAACCACTTCCATCTTCTATTTGATGACTTTGCTCCACCTCACGTAGGGAACATCCTAGAGAGTAGACAAGAGCCTTCTTTGCACATTCTTCTTCAATTTTGTTATTCTTCGGTACTAATGGATGTTGTTTTGGTCGATTCTACATATTTGGATCCACGTGACCAATGTCGATCTTTAGAGCATCATTTTTAGTTGGTTGTTGAGTTTTGATATCTTCAGCGTGGAACTGACATGAGCACTTGGACATGGAACTCGGGTTTATAATGGTAGTTCGACTACTTCAGCATGGTGGCTCGCACTCCTACATGGGACCCTAGTTCTTTAGCCTACTTCAACATTATGGCCCACACATATCCATGGGACCCTGGTATATGGTTGTACTCCCTCGTAACAAGCATTGAGGGCAACACTTTCATAATGGGACGGAATGTAGTGTAGTTAGGGGGAATAATATGGGGTACCTAAAGAGGTACTAAATGTTGATGATTGCAACTATGAGACATTCTCCAGCTTACAAACCTGTGAGATGTTGACCATTGCAGCTATGTGAGACTTTCTCTAGCTTACAAACCTTTGCGAAATCCCCTGAGAAGGGTGTGTGGTTCCTATCTGAGACAGAGCTGGAACGTAGAGATTACCTCCTCCATTCAGAGAGTTGAGAAGAACTCCAAATGATTCTCCTCTGAGAAAAGCGATCAGCAGAGTTGGACGTCTCTGTGGTTGAGAACAAGGTGAACGTGTGAAATTCCAAAGTGTTGGGTGCATCGTCATGAGAACAGAAACAAAGATGATGTATTAGCCTCCTCAAAGCAAAAGATTTGATGAGAAACTCCAGATGACTCTTGATGCAGGCCCCCTACTTCCCCATAGGGCTACACGACCTCTCGGTCAAGGATCTCTGATACTTGAGTCAAGTGACTCTCTGGAACCTTAATGGTTCCCTTCTGTATCTAAACACATGCCCTTTCAGTGCCTTGGTGCACGTCTGATATCACCCGTGACCTTCCCTTTCGCTCTTCTGTGAAATCTCAGAGTACTGAGCGTTAGCTCTTTTTCTGATAAGCCCCCTCTTGATATGACCTTGGGCAATGACTTCTCGTGACCACGTGATTGCAGGCGCGACCAAAAGAGGTTTGGGATCAACCCACTTTTCAACTCGCAATTCTCTTCGAGCTTCCACATGTCCTCTTGGCAAAACCACAGTATGGATTGCGGCCCGCCCTCAATGTTTTAAAGTACGTGCAAATCATGTCCCCGCAATGCTACGGGATCGTTGATCTCGCAATCTTGACGATATTGCCCTTAACGGTTCAGATTTGTGCCTTTCAAATCTACGGACCAGATATGTCACTCTTAAATCAATGGCTACGATATCCTTCGCAATTCTGGACTTCGGACTTTTGAAATCTCAAACCTCGCTTTCCTCTGTACGTCAATCTTCTGGAGTTGACAATCTGCGGACACCTGTCCTCCAATCAACGACCCTGCCTTCACTTTAGGTGTTTGAACTTTCAACTCGAATCAACTGTCCCGCGGCTCTCTTCTCGATCAACGGTCGAGATCTCTTCTGGGTCTTCAGACTTCTAAGATCTCAAATCTCAAACTTCACCCTTCTTCCCAATGCATTTTATCCAAAGGCTATAATACACTGACGCGTGTCCTCCTGATCTGATGATCAAGGATTACTTCGGGTATTTACCCGAAGTGCATGGATCTATGACACGTCTCTCTTAGATCCGACAGCTACGAATCACTTCGGGACTTCACCCCGAGTCCACGGATTCATGCCACATCTCCTCTAGATCTGACGCTCCAGATTTACTTCGAATCTTCGGGATTCGGCAATCTCAGATCTCCATTGAAACCCCGCTACACTTTACCTGGAGCTTGCAATCTGTTGACAAGTGTCCCCTTACAGATCGACGGCTCTCGGCTCTTTAGCTATTCGGGCTTCGGATGTTTCAACATTTCACCTTTGCCTTCCTCTGGATCTCACGACCCACCGACACGTACCCTTCTGGATCTAAAGATCTAGATTCGCTTCGGCTCTCCAGCGCTTCGCGCTTCAGGAATCTCAAGTTTTAAGCTTGCCTCCTCTTGAGCTTACGATATCTGACGGCTTAGATTCACATGGTCGATCCGACGCCTAAGGTTCACTTCAGATGATCCGACAACTCATGTCTGCTTTGGATGATCGAACAACTGAGATTTCACTTTGGCTTTCTGGCTCTTCGGGCTTCAAAAATCTCAAGTCTCAAACCTTTATAGGTTCTCTCTCCTGTGAGTGCGAAGCATTAAGGCTCGTGCACCTTACACATATCAGATGGTTTTTGATCCTTTGCTCTATGATCTAATGACCACTATCGCTCCTCCTCCCGAGCTTCTGATTTCTTCCGACTTAGAAGATTTCTCAGTCTTCAAAGGTTTCAAACCTTTGTTCCTCCTGCGAGTCTGACTCTTGATCTCGCCAACACTTCTGAAAAGTGTTATCCCTTCTAAGCTTGATCCTTAAAAGATTATGACTTCCCACACACTCCTTGCGTTCTCGGGATTTCGATAACTCAGTTCAAAGGATTTCTTGAAAAGAAATTCTTCTTGCCCACCTGGCGTTCCTCTGTTCTGGTTCTTCGACGCTTGGTCGCTTCTTGACAGTGTGCACTCCTTACACCTAGTCTAAGTTTCCTTTGTTCTCTCTAAACTCCTCTAAGTTAATCCGAGACTCAATCGGCGCACTCCTTGCGTTCGAGATGCACACCTTGCATATGAGTTTCAGAAGAGAAATAATTGAAACTTATCCAGTTTCATCACAAACTCATATGATCAACTTCTCGAACAACCATACATGAACGAAATGAAATAAATCGCATACACAAATTGTAACATTCATTAAATTGCACATTAAAATGAACACAGTCCAAGATTCGGGACAATTTTTTCTCTTCTGTTCATTCATGAAAATATTACATAGTATTGCAGTTCTCCACTGTGTCTTTCTTCTATTCTACTATGTTCTACTGATATATATCTCTATCTCATAATCTCCTAATTCTTTTACAATGCAACCACAAACTATCTAAGGACTGGCTCCATGAGCTCAATCATCCTATCTGCAACCTATCCTATCAAACTCTTAGCGGTTACCTACTTTGTCCTATTACAATAACTAACAATTATTTCCAGATAAGAATCAACACTCTATATCTGCAACCCCTCAGAGTCCTTCACGACTTTGCAAACACGGCATATTTAAAAATGTTTCTTTCAAAAATATCTCAACAACTCGATTTACTTACGATTTAATTGCTGATGTGAAACTCTGTCATGTTGAGATGTCATTCCCTTGCCTCCACGCCTACGTCTTTGACTTTGAAGGCGATGCTCCTGCATCATACTCCTCTGGTTAAAATTTTCATGGACTCTTGTCCATGAGGTCCTGTATTGTTTTTCCATGCTTCAAAATATCAGGTTCTGTGACCCAACTTGCATCTTCCATTGGATGATCTTTCCACTTTACTAAGTACTCAGGATATGTCTTTCTCCTGGTCTTCTTTCCATCTCTTTGTTCAATGATTTTCTCCATCTGAGGTTTTTATGTTGTGGGCAATTGTTCTTCCCACTGAACTTATTTCTAATCATCTGATTCTCCTGCCTCATCTCTTCTGTAAGGATACAAGTTTGCAACATTGAATATGATCGGTGATATCCCAACATTGTCTGGCAACTCAATTTCATAAATATTGGCTGCGAATTTTCTGAGAATCCTGCATGGTCCTATCTTCTTCATCTTCAACTTGTTATGCGTTCCCCTTGGAAACCTTTATTTTCTCAAATGAGCTAAAACTTCATCTCCAACTTTGAATTGAACTTATCTCCTCTTCTGATCAACTCTGCTCTTATATTTCAGGTTGTTGTTCTGTAGTTGTTCTATGACTCTGTCATGAAGTTTCTACATTTCTGTTGCAAAATCCTCTGCTCCAGCACTTCTGAATTCATCTTGATTCAGATCTCTCAACTCTGTAATCCCTCTTGGCTGTATACCATACACAATTTCAAATGGACTTTTTCCTATGCTCATGTTCATTGAATTGTTGAATGCAAATTCTGCTTGTGCCAGAATCTGATCCCACTGCCGACCTTGCTTAGTGACTAAACTTCTCAACAAGTTTCCCAGAATCTTGTTTACTACTTCAGTCTATCCATCTGTCTGAGGGTGATATGTTGAACTAAAGGACAAGTCTGTCCCCGACCTCTTCCATAGAGTTCTCCAAAAGTGTCCTACAAATTTGGTGTCCCTGTCTGAGACTATGCTCCTAGGCAATCCATGTAGTCTCACTACTTCTCTGAAAAACAAATTGGCTATGTGTGTAGCATCATTTGTTTTCTGGCATGGTATGAAATGTGCCATTTTTGAAAATCTGTCTACCACAACAAATATTGAATCCCTCCCTTTCTGAGTTCTAGGTAATCCCAATACAAAATCCATATTGATTGCATCCCACCGCCTCTCTGAAATTGGTAATGGCTTATACAAACCAATGTTTTGTCGTCTTCCTTTCGCATACTGACAAATTATGCATTTGTTCACAAACTTTTCACCTTATTGACTTCATTCAAGAGTTCCTTCCCACTCATGAGAAGTATACTTGAACTAGCTTCCCTCTTTTGCTCTTTGTCTTCTATGGGTAACAACATATGTGTCCTACCATTCTTTTATAGGGTATAAGTATTATTTCTTCCATCATGAATAACTTTTCTGTCAAACTGCCATGGTCTCCCCAATAAAATATGACAAACATCCATAGGAATTACATCAGACAATATTTCATCCCTATAACCTCTTATTTTAAATTCAACTTGGTATTGTTGACTTACCATTACTTGATGTCCTTTCTGCAACCATGATACCTTGCATGGGTTTGGATGTGTAGTTGGCTTCAGCTCCAGTTTCTCCACCATCTCTATGGATACTAGATTGTCAGTGCTCCCACTGTTTATGATCACTTTGCAAACTGTCTTTCGTCTTGCAAGCAATTATGAACATACTTGTTCGTTGAACTGGTTCCTCTACCTCCTTCTCTGGTTTAAGAATAACTTTTCTTATCATGAGGTTCTTTCCTCCTTCTGTTGCTTCTGCTTCCACGTGTTTTTGTGCTCCAGCAACGTGTGCTTCACCTCCTCCTTCTTTCTTTCTCTAGGGACATTCCCAAGACTTGTGCCCTGATTTTCCACAGGTATAACATCTAACTTCACCTCCTCTGGCTCTTCCTCTTCCTCTTCCTCTTCCTCTGGAAAAAGAGCTTCTTCCTCCATGCTGTCCTTCTTTAGAACCTCCACCTTTCTCATGGTGACTATGATGTTTGTCAGCTTCATGCTTCGGCTTCTAGAACTTCTCTCTGTTCGTTCCCTTACCTCTGCATGAATTTCCTCCTCTGCTTCGTTGGCTTTGTTTCCTGGCCAATTTTTCTTCAACTTTCAAGGTTGCTTGATAAGCATCCTCGAATTTACTAACAGACATCATGTTGATCTCCTTTTGTATTTCATATCTCAGCCCATTGATATACCTGGTTGTTTTCTCATCTTCATTCTCTTTATGTCCGACCCTGATGTTCAGTTTGTAAAATTCCTTAGTGTACTCCTTCACTGATAAACTCTTATGTCTCAGGTTTTGCAATCTTCTGAATAGATTGATTTGATAGTCCCTCGAGATAAATCTGGCCTTTAGTTTGGCTACCATCCTATCCTAGTTCTTAATTTTTTTTCTTACCTTTGCTCCTGCGTTCAACTTGCAGTTCATCCCACCATAGTGTTGCATGACCTTTCAGTCTTGTCACTGCATGCTTCATCATCTTGTCTTCTTCGATATCTTCATAATCGAAGTACTTGTCCATAGCACGTACCCAATCCAACAATCCTTCAACTTCTAAATTACCTTCATACATTCGTACCTCTATCCTTGCTCTGTCTCCTATTCTTGAAACAACTTTCAGTAAGCGATCTTGTGCAACATCCTCTGTTACATCTTCTTTGACCTGTATCTCTTCGCTCTCGGCTTCACTGATATCTCCAGCGTCTGGTGCTCTCCTCTACGTTGTTTCCATGGTGTCCAGTATCATTTGGATTCACCTCGTTTCTTCTTCCATTTATGCATTCGGTCTACGCCTTCTGGGTGGCATGATTCCACTGCGTCACCTACAAACAGAAATCAAATTCTTGATACCACAATTGATACCAACTTACCTCCTTTCTCCTTTGTCTATTGTCTGCAAACAACCTCAATATTAACTCTGATACCACCTGATGTAGCCCCCCTACTCCCCCGTAGGGCTACATGACCTCTCAGTCAAGGATCTTCGATTCTTGAGTCAAGTGACTCTATGGAACCTTAATGGTTCCCTTCTTTATCTAAACGCAGGCCCTTTTGACGCCTTGGTGCAGGTTGGATAGCACCTACGACCTTCCCTTTCGCTCTTCTGTGAAATCTCAGCGTACTGAGCATTAACTCTTTTTCTAATAAGCCCCCTCTTGATATGACCTTGGGCGATGACTTCTCGAGACCACGCGATTGCGGGTGCGACCAAAAGTGGTTTGGGATCAACGCACTTTTTATCCCGTAATTCTCTTTGAGCTTCCACATGTCCTCTTGGAAAAACCATGGTATGGATTGCAGCTCGCCCTCAATGTTTTAAAGTCCGTGCAACTCTTGTCCCCGCAATGCTATGGGATCGTCGATCTCTCGATCTTGACGATACTGCCCGAACTTACAGTTCAGATCTGCGCCTTTCAAATCTACGGACCATATATGTCCCTCTTAAATCAACAACTGCGATCTCCTTCACAATTACGGACTTCGGACTTTTGAAATCTCAAACCTCGCTTTCCTCTGTACGTCAATCTTCCGAAGTTGACGATCTGTGGAGACCTATCCTCCAATCAACGACGTTGCCTTCACTTCGGGTGTTTGACCTTTCAACTCGAATCAATGGTACTGCAGCCCTCTTCTTGATCAACGGTCAGGATCTCCTTCGAGTCTTCGGACTTCTAAGATCTCAAATCTCAAACTTCACCCTTCTTCCCAATGCCTTTTATCTGAAGGCTATAATCCACTGACGTGTGTCCTCCTGATCTGACGATCAAGGATTACTTCGGGTCTTTACCCAGAGTGCATGGATCTATGCCATGTCTCTCTTAGATCCAATGGCTACGAATAACTTCGAGACTTCACCCAAAGTCCACGGATTCACTCCACGTCTCCTCTAGATATGGCAGTCCAGATTTACTTCAGATCTTCGAGATTCGGCAATCTCAAATCTCAACTGAAACCTCGCTACACTTTACCCAGAGCTCGCGATCTGTTGATAAGTGTCCCCTTGCATATTGACGACTCTCGACTCTTCGGCTATTCAGGATTCAGATGTTTCAACCTTTCACCTTTGCCTTCCTCTGGATCTCATGACCCACCGACACATATCCTTCTGGATCTAACGGTCTAGATTTGCTTCGGCTCTCCGGCTCTTGACGCTTCGAGAATCTCAAGTTTCAATATTGCCTCCTCTTGAGATTAAGATATCTAATGACTCAGATTCACTTGGTCGATCCAACGCCTAAGGTTCACTTCAGACGATCCGATAGCTCAGGTCCACTTCGGATGATCGAATGACGGAGATTTCACTTCGGGTTTCCGGATCTTCGGGATTCGGAAATCTCAAGTCTCAAACCTTGATAGGTTCTCTCTCCTGTGTGTGCGAAGCATTAAGGCTCGTGCACCTTACACAGATCAAACGATTATTGATCCTTTGCTCTATGATCCAACGACCATTGTTGCTCCTCCTCCTGAGCTTCTGATTTCTTTTAACTTAGACGATTCATGAGTCTTCAAAGGTTTCGAACCTTTGTTCCTCCTACGAGTCTGACTCTTGGACCTCGTCAACACTTTTGAAAAGTGTTATTCCTTCTGAGATTGATCCTTAAAGGATTTCGACTTCCCACACACTCCTTGCATTCTCGAGATTTCGATAACTCGGATCGAAGGATTTCTTGAAAAGAAATTCTTCTCGCCCACCTGGTGTTCCTCTGTTCTGGTTCTTCGACGCTTGGTTGCTTCTTGACGCTCTGCACTCCTTGCACCTGGTCTAAGTTTCCTTTGTTATTTTTGAACTCCTCTGAGTCAATCTGAGACTCAATCGACACACTCCTTGTGTTCGAGATGCACGCCTTGCATATGAGTTTCTGAAGAGAAACAATTGAAACTTATCCAATTTTGTCACAAACTCATACGATCAACTTCTCAAACAGTCATACATGAACGAAATGAAATAAATTGCATACACAGAATGTAACATTCATTAAATCACACATTAAAATGAACACAGTCTAAGATTCGGGACAATTCTGTCTCTTCTATTCATTCATGAAACAATTACATAGTATTGAAGTTCTCCACTGCGTCTTTCTTCTATTCTATTATGTTCTACTAATCTCTATCTCTGTCTCATAATATCCTAATTCTTTTACAATGCAACCACAAACTATCTAAGGACTGGCTCCATGAGCTCTCTCGTCCTATCTGCAACCTATCCTATCAAACTCTTAGAGGTTACCTACTTTGTCCTATTACAATAACTAACAGTTATTGCCAGAAAAGAGTCAACAAGAGTCAACACTCTATATCTGCAACCCCTTGCAATCCTTCACGACTTTACAAACACGACATATTTAAAAATGTTGCTTTCAAAAATACCTCAACAACTTGATTTACTTCTGAGTTAATTGTTGATGTGAAACTCTGTCATGTTGAGGTGTCGTTCCCTTGCCTCCATGCCTGCATCTTTGAATTTGAAGGCGATGCACCTGCATCAACTCTCCTTTGTAATGTAGTGGGAAAGAAGATCTGTTGAGTGGACTTGCCTATGGACGAGCACATGTGAACGTGAACATAGTGGTTGAGCACTAGTGAAGAAGTGGTTCTTTTGTGTAATGCAGTGAGGCAGAGATATGAACATGCCTATGGATGTGCCCCTAGTGGATGAGCACTAGTGGATGTATACGATCCCTTGCTATATTGTTCAAGAGTCAGACCTGCATGTAACCCTTATTGTAATGTAAAGGGTACAGGTCGGCCCCACCTTAATGTGACTGGTAATTAATGTAAAAGATAATTAATCTGGTTAAGATTAATTATATTATGAGTTAGTGAGGTCAGCCCTGTTGTGCCAATAGACACTTATGTTCACAGTTTCAATCTAATATAAGTAAAGGTAAATTCCCCATTGAGGAAATACATCTTTCATGTGAGTTTGGAAATTTCAGCAAGTACACCTTCTTAGGAAAATTGCGCACCTCTCTTGGGCACTAGTCGTCTAGGGTTTGAGCACCCTCTTGTGTGCTAGGTTTTCTTGGTGTTGAAGGTCTTTCTCTTGATGAATATAGCAAAGGATTTGGTTGGGTTTTCTTCCCTTGTTGAGAAGGGTTTCCCCGGATACTTCTTGTGTTCTTGTGCATGGTGCTTCTTCTTGTGATCTTGGTTGCTGCAACTTTAATGGTTATGGATAAATGCTAAAAATGGAATGAACTTCATGCTTAACCTTGCTCATTAAAAAAATCAACAGCTAAGGGGAATAATAGTAGATAAGTATTGTTATGTATAAATACCACTTTTAATAAATAAAT
>ML791966.1:203596-216290 GCA_009831015.1 Picea engelmannii
GAAACGTATAGCAGGAGTGAAGGAATGATAAACAAATGACATAGTTAAATCTCCCCTACCCAACTCGGAAAGAGGCTCATAACTATCCTTCATTGCGATCTGTCCTTCCAGATCCCCCATTGAAGTGATCGGATTGAACTCGCTGGAGCAATGAATTACCGCTCGAGGGAGCCTCACCATCAAGTAGACTCTGCGATGGCCTGCTCTCACTGTAAATGCTAGAGCGTGAGAAGCTGCCATCCGCATTTAGGCCCACATTTAGTGATTGCCCAGGTGTCAATGACGCTGCCTGTCGTGTCACCCCATCCGGGGAACGTTTCGATTACATCATTATTCATTAAACCAGTGATATTAAAACTAACCCTACTCAAACAAAATAATATTATTACATCACAAATAGATAATCAATATCTAAATAAATTTATATTTTATATTCAACTTTTAAATTGGTAAAGTTTTTAAGTGAGAGTGATGTTTTATAAAAAACTTCATTATAATTTATTCACAATAAGTATATTCAATTTGAATTAAAAATATATTCCAAAAAACCATAAAATTAAACGTTTCGATTGCATCATTATTCATTAAACCAATGATATTAAAACTAACCCTACTCAATCAAAATAATATTATTCCATCACAAATAGACGTGTTGTTTATAATCAATATCTAAATAAATTTATATTTTATATTCAACTTTTAAATTGGTAAAATTTTCAAGTGAGAGTGATGTTTTATAAAAAACTTCATTATAATTTACTCACAATAAGTATATTCAATTTGAATTAAAAATTAATTAAATATACAATATTTGTAGAAACCATTTTATCCTATTTTCAAAAATTAAATTTTTTTATTCAATTTAAATTGAAAAATAATTAAATTAATTAAATATGCAATATTTTTATAAACCATTTTATCCTATTTTCAAAAATTATATAATTTTATAATCATAGATTTCACTAGTCATGATAGTGACTTTTGAAAAACCTTTTAGCGTTGGGATTGATAAACTACTTATATGTAAGAATGCACTGTCGCTATATATCTACGTGCACGTGCAAATAGTCCACGTCACGAAAGTCGGTTTCATCATGCCACTATGATAGCAAGGTTGAAAGTATATATATTATTATTATCGTCATCACCATCATGCGGTTGAATGCATAGGAGTATATGAGTATTAGTTATATATCCTTATATTTATAGGGAAGAAATCACTCTACTCATTTGTGGAGTCCATATTAGGGTCTCCAAGACCAAGCTTGGAATATTTTGAATCTATCAAAAATTAAGAGATAAATAAGTCTCTAGCATATTTGGACCTACGGGCATAGAGATAAAGTATAGGCCTAGGCATTCCAAATAATCACAAATTACAAGGTATGAATAAGGGCATGTGCCCCTTCACGTGGAGTGAGGATCTAAATGATTGTGAAAACTAAACTTATTTACTTACTTTTTAAATTATAAGTGTTTTGGGGTATATTAATGTGAATTATGATAGGTAAGTTAGGTTTGTGAAAATAGGGTTGTGGGATAAGGGGTATTTATTTGGTTTCTTATTTCATTAGGTAGAAATTGAGAGAAGTTTGTTTTTGAAATGTATTAAATTAATAAATTGTAATTTTATTTATTATAAATTACATTTTAGAGTAAAATTAGGTTTATGGAACAATTCAAATGATTGAAATTATGATTTACATAACGGTAAAATGTAATTTGAGCTATATTGAGATTGTTAAATTTTGGGGAGATCCTTCGAAATGAGGTAATATGAGTGATAGTTATGAAGCATCAAAAGTAGGGTGCTATTACAATTTTATTTTCATTGCATTTTCAAAAAGGGGTTGTTGTTTGGGTTGGTTGTTTACGTGAGGTTGGAAGCAAACGCGACAACATAAGTAGTATCGCGCCTCTTGACATGTGGTGGAAAGCATCATTAAAAAAAAAAGTTGATCTCCCCTCCATTTGAATATTCCAAGGAAGAGGCAAGGTTTTCCTTGGAAATATATATAATGAACCCCAATGAGTTAGCCCAATTAGTTTGGACAGAGTATTTCGAGACATAGTTTCAAGTGTGGCTGAGCCTCGTTGGGTTACCAGCAAATATTATGGTTGGAGGTTGAGTTTCCCTCCATCCAGGTAATCTTGGGAAGAGGGGGAATCCCACACGATTTTCCTTAGAATCCACACGCGCACACACACACACACATGCATAGATAACTTAGCTATCATTATTATAGGGCTTTCTCATAAATACAAAGTTGAAAAATGTCAAAGTTTTCTTACTCCCAAGCTTGTAGTTGAGCACACTTGTGAATTGTCCTAGCAATAAAAGGCATACATAAAACATATTTTAAGTAGTAAGTAAAGAGACTCATTTGAAATCAACCATTGAGCCACCTGGATAGGCGTGTATATCTTCTCCTAGGATTGTTCCCCCACCTTGCGATTTGCCAAGTGCTTTCGGAACATCTCTCATGGAGGTAAACTTATGTGACAAATATTTGAAACCAACAAGTCCCAAACCAAGTAGAGATTTTCATCCAATTCCATTTATTTCATCCTACGAACAATGGGGGCACTCTTAAATTATTCTTCTTAGTCCCACAAAGCAAAAATGTGTTTTTCTATTTCACATAGAGATGGTCTAATCCAAGTGGACACTGGTACCCACCCACGGTTCCATTGACTTGGAATGGTTGCACATCTTGGCAATTCTACTATAGTTTTTCAAGTCCTAGACTTCCACCGCATTTTTCAGTATTTCCCTTGCCTTTTCGACAATTGACATAGGTTATGGGTTGAACACACAAAGCATGGGTTAAGCCATGTAACAGTCTAAGAAATGCCATAAACGAAGTTTGTATGCAAAAGTTGTGACCCTAGGAAGTTGACATATCAACTAGCCTCCTCGAGGCCCGCATTGTCTTTGCCACGTCATTTCCCAGGGTTGAGGTTTTGGATCTTTAAGGTTTTTTGCATATTAGGGCTTCATACTTTATGTTAAAAAGGTAATCTTGGCCTCATTCATTCATTAATAAAAATATGGTTTTGTTGTGCTATTGTGCTCTGTACGATATCTCTATGTGTTTCCATTTATATTCATGCTTTCGTTTTGTTCTCTACATAATCCAAATCAATGGTATTATATCAATATTTTCTTTGTTGTTTCTTAATGCATGTCCCCAATAAGGTAAGGGCACAGGGAGATGGGTCTCGAACTAACTAAGCTTCATGAAGACCACTCTTATCAGTCCAAGTAGCCTCCCATGGGAAAAGAAAAGAGAGTGACAAAGTAGGAGATCCAATCAAGTTATTGCTCAAGGAAGCCCTCGTAGGATAGAGGAACAAGGTGATGGATAATTTCACATAGATACTTTGACAATTGTCAATGGCGATAGAGGCACCTTTAACAAGCAATCATTTTGGAGGTGCAAAACCCTTCAAGATACAAATGAACTTTGGCATTCCTTTATTTGAAGGCTAGATATATGTAGATGCTTTGGATAAATGATCAAATCTATTAGAGGATTTTACTGTGTTAAAAAATAATCCGACAACAAAAAGATCACCTTCACACTTTGTAAGTCCCTTCTCAATGTCAAAGATTGGTGGGACAGTTACTAGGAGACACGTGTTAAATATGAGTCTACAACATTTAGGACAAAATCCACTTGGGTGGCTTTTGTTGATGCCCTCAAGGAGGAAGTTTACCATGTTGGAAACTATGATGACCAATACACGAGATGGGAAACTTTACACTAGGTGAGAGACTAGACAATGCTAGAGTACACCAATATCTTCCATACCTTGCACTTAAAGTTGGGCATCAAAGACCTCAAGCGACACTTGGCTTTAAAGTATCGTACTGACCTACATAGGTACATCCAAACAAAGATGGATTTTTTAGACATCTCCTCACTAGAAGTTGCTTATTGATAAACTGTCAAAAACAAGCAAAAGAATAATTGAGAGTTTGGGTCTACAAAACCACCACAACATAAGAATGGTAAAGGCAACCCTAACTTGCAAAAAAGAAATATAGAGCAAGGATAGCTAACCTTAGGACAACCAATCAAAGTTGTATCCAAAGAAGGGTAAGGTGAAGTCGAAGAAGGGCACTAGAAAGTGGTGTGAGTTCCACAAAATCCCTTGGCACAACAATGATGAATGTTGCTTGAAGCAGTCATTGTTGGACAATATGAAAGACTTGGAGTTAGACTCTATCTTGGACACTTATTGGGAGTATGATTAGAGAAAGAAGATCATCGAAACAAAACTTGATGCTACCATCACAACCACAAAGATCCAACTAGAAGATTCTAAGGAGCCTAAGGAATGTGAGAACCTCTTCTACTCGCAGATGTGGGTCAAGGGGACTCTATTAAATTTCATTGTTGATAGTGCTAGCTAGAAGAACATGATATGAGTAAATAATATCAATACATTGAAGTTGTTGAAAACACCACACCTCCAGCCATACACCAATTGTGTAATAACCCTCTCTGGTTGGTTGATATGTTTAGAAGCTCACTGTTGATATATTTGGTTTTTATTTTGGTTTAGGAATTTTGTCAAACAATTTGCTTCCCTTTAGGTTTCCGACATGTTTTATTGTTTGTTGTTGGTTTTGGACATTTGTCAAACAATTTGCAACAAACCACAACATTTTAATACGCTGACAATTTATTGGCATACAATACAGGGAACAATGATTTCAATAATTGGCAAATGGAAATGTCTTCATGCACACTGCTATGAAATTTATAACCTAGCAATTATCATATCTGATATACTAGTCATCTCTTACCTCAAGGGGTCTCATTCCCTTACAAAATGACATGAATCTTATTCCCAAACTAAACAATAGTAATAGGCAACAAAATAATCAGATCTGACTTAATTCTTCTCACCTAGATATAACATATAGGAACAACAATGATGAAGATGTTGTAGCAACCGCTTTAACACTACAATTTGTTGTAGAATTGACACAATTCACTGTTGAGTTGGGTTATGGGTGATGGCAGCCAACTCTGTCCAGAAGATGCCTCCTTTTAATCACACATTTTGCTTGTATGGTCCTCCCAAAACCTCCAATATGTAGGGAAATGACACAGCTCACCTTTGGTGCTCACACAAGTTGTTATAACAACTCTTGGGAAGCCATAAATATGTTGCAATGGCCCCCTTGAACAACACAATAAACCTCGGTTAAACCTTGTTGTAGATGCCCCTTACGTTCCACGATTTGGCAAAGAAATGATCATGTCTCTGCACTAAAATCTCAGCACCTCCAAACGACAATCAAGTTGCCCTTTTTTTAGAACAATATATGTCAGCGTCCTTGATGGTAGAGAGATGGTGATACTATGTGCCCTTCACATAAGCAAGGACGTCCTCTAATGAGTAATATGCCCCTTAAGAAACCCTCACGACCTCCATAGTTTGAAACGATTAGAATGGCATCCTGATAAATAGTGGTGTGCCCTACTTAAGCAATATGACCTATATAAAACTTACTCGACCTCTTCCTCTAGCAATATGGTCTTCACAAATAACTAGATCTACTGCAATGGGACTTCACCAAAAACTTAAATGAATGCAAATGGAAGATTTGAGTAATCTTCCCTCCCAAATGGCTAGGGTGGATCTCTCACCACTGAAACCTGATTAGCTAGGGTGGAATCTTTCACCACTGAAACCAATCCAAACCAGGGTTTACTCCAAATACCGAAAGGCTACAAGAGCTCTCCAAATCAAATCAAAATAATCATCAACATAATGAGAGAATGAGCTCTCATGTTTCTTTTACCCCTCTCACTTGCTTTGATGACCTTTTTACCCTTTTGGATAACCCTTTTACCTTTTTACCCTTTTACTTAAATAATTAAAGTGACATCATAAGGTTTGCTTAAGTATTAATCTCAAAGTCACATTATAACCCTTTTAACTTCTTCTTCTTTTCCAGTAGAAAACTAGCTCAATTATATTAATGAAAATATAATTTTTTTACATCTTCATGACCCCATAGATGATTAGAGCAGTACAAGTCCATAGACCATGCTCAAGAACAAACTCACATACGTCCCCAGATAGTCACCAAAACCAGCTCGCAGGCTGTAAATGTAGAAACAAAGCAGGGCTAAAACCCCAACAAGAACCAGAGAAGAAGCTAAAACCAGAATCCACACACCCCTAAAGGACCTCGAAGTGTTTACCCAACACTGCTCGCCCTAAAAGGACCTCAAAGTTTTAACCAAACCACTGCACACCCCTAGAGGACCTCAAAGATTTGATCCAAAACCTCTTCAAGCCAAGGAGGAAGAGGACAAGAAGGGCCAGAAAACCGAAGAGAAATCGACTGCAACCAAACCCCGAAACCACCTCCACCACAGAACTCTGATGTTAATCACCATCTTGCCCCCGAAAAACGAGCCCTCGGAGACTCGAAAAACATAATTGGCAAGAAAAGAGCCTCACCAATACAGGAAAAACGCAGGATGGGGGAGCGATCCTAAATCACAGCCCCTGATCGTCACCTTAGCCTCTGGACGCCGCCACCGAGAGTCCACAGCTAACTGCAGAAAGAATACACCTTTGTTGGGTTCGTGACCTCCGTCGTTGTCGTCCTCTAGCTCTCGGAAACTCTTGCCCACTCACTCTTGCAGGGTCAAAGCCTACGCATCACCATGGAGGCCAAGGTTGTGGCTAGTGATCCTAGTCGTAGAGCCCTGTGGTAAACCCTAAACGACTCTCAAAATCGCCACTAGGAGCCTCGCTCCAAATTCTACAGTGATCCACGATACTTGAGAGCTATCAATATGTCTATAACCCTTTTAACTTAATTAATTAACATCACTTTAGAAATACAACCTTTTTCTCCCCAATGACATCAAATAATCAAAGTAATCCCCTTTATAATCAATCATGGCCTACAGGAATCAGATAGACCACTAAATCATCCTCCTACAACGGTCATTTGGAAAGGAACATTACAAATTGGTTGAGCACATTGTCACAAAATATTGCACCTTAATGCAAAGCCTTCACAAGGTACAAAGACTAGTGGAACATTAGAAGTGTTGCCACTATCACCTAGACAACTACTTTCCTCATTTTAGTGAAGGATGAATCCAACACAAGGGAGGCTTCCATGGTAGCTCCTAGGGTTCCTAAGGCAAGACAAGCCAAATCCCAGGTCACCTATGTGACTACCCAAATTACCACAAACAGATTATGATATATGATTTATAGATTAGGTGGTTACTTAAAGTAAATTTCATATTTACGGTTTGTTCACTTTACTGTTGTTTTAGAGGGTTTACCAAGCGATTATCTAATGCAAAATTATCCCCAAATATTACAAATCTGAAAATTACTAAAGGCTATTGTCAAACTTGCATAAAAGATAAGAAAATATAGCAGTAAACAAGTGACAACAACAATATATTTCAGCCACTTAAGTATATTGTAAACAAGTGAAACTTAGGGCTAAAATAAGGAATAAAACTAGGGTTCAAGTAACTTATTAATTCTGAAAATTCAAGAGCATCTAATAGACAATAAAACCAAGACATCCAACATTAAGATTGATGAAATATAGACCAACCAGGACAATTTTCCAAGATAGATTATTTTAGGTCAAAAATATGCAAGAAAACCCTAGATGTCTAGGTTTTTTTATCGCTATAAATTAAATGTAAGCTAAATAAACCCTAGATTTACCATAAAACAAATATAAATTTTTGAATTTTGAATTTGAGATTGATTAGATGAGAAAAGACTAGTGTTTGTTATCACACGATTTGTAGTTAGGGCAAAGCCCAACCCAAACAACAAACGTGTGACACAACTGGAGACACCTATCATTGTCATCTCAATAGATATCCCCCTCGTTTTAGTGATGGACAAGTCCAACACAAGGGAGGATTATTGGGCGACCTCAAGGGGTTTAAGGGGAGCAATCACATGAGTGGAAATAGGCCCTTATTTTGGTCACTTGAACAAGGTGGCTAGGGCTTCTTGAAAATAGGCTTGGGAAAGAAATGATGATGGCTTGAAGGATACTTGCAAAACACACGTAAGGACACAAAAACCGAAGCCAAATATTGTAAAATAAGCCACTTAACCACTAAGAACTTAGCAAGCTATGCTTTTCGTCCTAAAATCATAACAGAAGGTAACTTTATAACAATAATGATAAAATTGTCATAGTTGCATGAAAATATCGTCAAAAGTTGCAATAAATGATATGGAATGAAAACCAACAGCTAGTAGATAATATTAGGCCTTTAAGCATTAGTTTTGACAATTAGATTGGTTGTTATGCAAGTGTTATCTGCAATGAGTAAATTGTAACGGGAGTAATATTTAACCACATAAATCAACAAATGAATGGCTCAAATTAATGCTCTTGACAGGTACTTTTATGCGCAAAATCTAATGATTTCCATGGTTAAATTGTGAGAAAAGTAAGAGATAACAGCAAAATTAGCAACCATGATGGTTGTAGCTAACACTTTATAACAACATCAAGTTAAAGTCAAAGTTTATCAATGAAGTTATAGAGAGAGAGATTACTATGAAACTTTTTCACTTTACCACATCAATGGAGACTAGTGCCCTTAATGGGTTATGGAATCACTTGCTTTGAGTTAAACAAGATAGGAAAAGTGGAGAGGGATTAGGGCTAAACCCTTATAGCACCCAAAACGTCTCCTTATTCTAAATAGTTGAGCTCACTAATCAAGGCTAAACTAGGGTTTAGGGTTTCTAGGGGTGTAAACCCTCTTACTCCCTAGAAGTCAAACCCTAGCCAAGATTTGTTTCAAGGGTGTAGACACTCCTACTTATTGAAACAAACCTTGAGTGCTCCTAGCTAAGTGAGGACAAATTGTGAGCTATGGAGGGTGTAAACAATCTTACTCATCCTAGGTTTTTTCCAACAAATTCTTGAATTTACCAAGCAAATTACAATATGATTGTAGAAAATCCACTTACTAGACAAGAAATTGATGAAGAAAACCTTACTCAAGCAAGAAATATCCCACAAGACCCCAACGCAATGCTCCAAGAAGATAGTGCACTAGTAGAAATCACCATTTAGCAAGTTGCACCACATTTTTGTACTAGAAAAGAGACATAGTGAATCTCCCAAGAGGGTTGAAATTGTAGTCCAAAGAGTATTTTCATTAGTGATGAGTTATGTTGAAATGAAAAATGACTTGCCTCTGTTTATAGAGGAAAACCCAAGTCATGTTTGTCCACATTTACAATTAAATCCATAATTTTAGGTCAAAACCAAAGTCATAATGCTTAACTAGTTAAACGATTTGTCCCTTTTCCCACATAGGCTACAATATGATGAAAAATGACAAAATAATCGCATGTAAACCCATAATACTCTTCTCCAAGGTGGCATGTGTGAAGGTAAACCTCCAAAGGCTAGGACGTCATTCTCCTAAGGTGCCACGTCATCCCCGAATCATGCAAAAGAGTGGGGGTTCAAGCCCACAACACCACCAAGTGCACTAATCATGTCAAATGTCCTCCCAAATGTGTGAAGTCGTGTTGCAAAAGAGGGACGTTTGGGCATAAGAGGGTGATGTCATATCTTCTTCATGGTTTCAGACCTTGCTCATGTGCTAAAGACGTCAACCAAGGTGCAAAACTCGTCATCCTAACCCTCCAATGTGTGGCGCTCAACATCCATCCAATGGGATTTCAAGCCCTTCTGAAGGTACAAGTGGCTTAGTTCCTTCATTAATGACTTTGACCAGGCAAGATCCTGCAGAGATAAGCAAATACGCCCTCCAAGGGTCCACAAGTCATATGAATCATGACAAGTAAGCCACATTTAATAAAAGAACCACTCGAACAAGTGCAGTAATGCCCCCCCTTCAAATTAAACAAATGCTCAAAGAACTTATAAACTTTATCAAATTTAGGTATGGGAGGGGTGTCACGGTGCCCTATTGGGTAAGCCAATCCCCAAGTCAAGGGATGTTTCCTAAGAAAACCCTCTCTAGACCATGTAATGAGTATGAGGTGGATTAGGGGAAGTACTCTTGGGAATGGGGTTCTTGACATATCAAGGGCTCACATTGTCTCATTAATGGGTGCCTTTGTGGAGGGAGCATCACATCCCTTTGTTTGTAATCCAACATATTTCCAAGACCTTTATTTGCCTTTCTTTTTTCATGATCTGAACATTGAGTGTTATGTGCAATGGAAAGAAAAAGAGCACCGCAGTGCCACTTGAAGTTAAAACACATTGAGTGCCATGTGCACTAGAAATCAAAGAACACTGCAATGCATTCCCCCATCAAGCAGGACACTTTTATTTACTTTCTTTTAAATGTCCTTTATTTTTTTATGGAGAAGTGTTTCATGGCTCTCAGGACCTTAGGCTGAGAATCTAGAAGGATATATTATTGCTTTTTATTTTCACAGTGCTAGTTGCAATACCTTTGGGCCTTTAGCCCCTTATTCCTAGGAAATGAGGTACAAACCCTTCTTGGGGTCAATGAACCCAAAAACCCAAAAGATGAGGAAACAGAGGGGAAGAAGTATGAAAAGTGGTAAGTGTGAGTGGGAATGGTACAATGACCTTTCAAAAAAAAAACCCAATAGAAACCCTTTTCCCGAGTGTGACCAGACCAACTTACTAGGATACCATGTCAACCACCAAGGTGAAATAAGGTAAAATATATAATTTACAAGCAACCATTTCATAATCAAGACATAACTCTTTGCAACATGCTCAAATGCTTCAAATATTAAAGTGATGCTTACCATGAGACTGTACTTGTTACCTCATGAAGCAAGGCATGATGTCCTCTGTGGACCAAGTTGGTGTGGTGAACGTTGCTATGTTGCTGACAATGAGTGGTGATGCATGGTGGAGAGAAGGGGCTTTATCTACTTAATGTGGGCTCTACTGGTCAATCTGGTTCTCGGTACTCCATGTCTTCTACTTGCAGGCCTCGAGGCATCCTCTCCTTAGTTACCCCTAGGCTAGGGGAGTAACGATGCCTACTAATTTTTGGGGTGTACAAGGTCAAATAAGGACTCTCTCGATAAAGTGTACACGAAACTAGGGTGATAGTTAGGGTTGTCCACTATAAACCCTAGAAAATCCACCTAGTGCCTTATGAGCTTCAAGATAGTTCAAGGAGAAGATACTCCACTAGTAATCTTCCAAGGGATTTGAAGAAGGGACTTGTTAAAAAAAGTTTAAAGAGAGTGCACCACCACCACTAGAGAAGAACAACTATACTAATAATCATTCATAAACAAAATCCATACAAATTTAGAGAGACCACTTACTCAAGAAATCGATTCATCCGCAAAATTCTAGCCAAGAACATCCATGAAATTTTGTAAAGCATCCATAAGATATCATCCTCAAGAAGTCTCTCTAGTTATCCATCCATAGCAAAAAGATACTCGTAATAGGAGACAAGTAGTGTTATCCACGAGTTCTAACAATGAGTTGTGAATGAGAGGTGCTTCTCTATTTATATGAAGAGATCTAACATCCCTCTCAATATATAAATAAACTTCTCCTAACTTTTATCCTGGAAGAATATAAAATACCATTATCTCTTTACAAACCCTAGAGATATGGTAAAAAATGCATAAACTATGAGTTGGTTATGCCACCTATACAATAATATCCATGATACATGAGTGGATGAGTCAAAATACCCCAAAGATACTCCCCAAATCAAGTAAACTCTCCTCAAGTGACAAGTCATCCTCCTCAACATGTGGAACGACCAACTCAAAAGCCTCAATAACCTCCTCCAAAGGTGTCCCATGAGTGGTCAAAATTCAACAATAATCTTCTCATGACGAATTTTAAAAGCACCATAATTGTGTCAATTTTTGCCCGAATTTATATTATGACCACATTTTATAAATCTCGTGGCCATTTTGCATTTAATGGTGTTGATCTAGCAAAATTATGGGCATTGTGTCAAAAGATAATTGTTCATGAAGTTGACCACCCTCAAAATATGTGCTAAAATTTCCTCAAGGTGTGCAATGGCCTCTTCAACATCCACCAAGAAGTGCAATGCTCTATGCAAGTCGTCTCAACTATCATTGCAAGGTACCATGTCCAAAGCAAGGCTCAAGGGGGCCGGATAAGTCATCAATCTTGGGGCATGTACACAAATCCAATGCAACATAAAAAGTGACTCATGTCAAATGAAAATGCAATTAGGTAGATAAACATCAAGTATCATCTTCTAACTTCAAAATAACTCAGAGAATTCATACAATTTGCCAATTTTAGGTATGATGGGGGCATCATTAACCCCTATTACATGTGTCAACACCGAAGAAGAGAAGCAGTTCCCAAGAAAACCAATCAAGGAGCATGTGTAGTGATAGACGATATGGTTTGGCAGGTAACTTCACAAGTTGAATCACATAGTCATGATGAGGTTGTTTAAGATATTCATCCACACAAGTAACTTTGAGATGTGAGGGAGAAATTATGCATTGAGTTACCCTTTCCTTGACACAATGTCTTTCTACACCTTATTTTCCTATTTCTTTGTTAATTTAATCTTTTTTGGCTTTTCACTTTTATTTTATTTCATCTAGTCATTTTTAGATATGCATTTCATTGCATAGGCCTTGGGGTAATGGCCTCATAGTGGGGGGTATTGCTTGC
>ML791966.1:218031-239928 GCA_009831015.1 Picea engelmannii
CAACAAGACAAGAGAGTGGAAGAATACAAGGATATATTTGATTCACCTACAAGGGTGCCTCTATATTTCTAGGTCAAGCATCCAATTAATTTGATACATGGTGCTCCTTTACCTAATGGCATGATATATAGATGCTTTCGTCCAAAGAATCAATAAATCAAACACCAAATTCAAGAGCACATCCAAAAGGGCCACATTCAACCAAGCTCCTCACCCTGCTAGAGTCCAATTGGCAATTGTGTTGGTTTAGAAGAGGGATGGGACATGGTGACTCTGTATTGATTAAAGAGCTTAGAATAAAATCATGGTCAAGAGCCAATATTCAATTCCCTAGATTGATGATCTTCTTGATCAACTCAAGGGTGCTGAGTCTTTTAGTAAGATTGATATGAAGTCAAGCTACCACCAAGTAATAATTGAGAAAAATGATGTATGGAAGACCACCTTCAAGTCTAAAAAAGGCCTTTTCAAGTGGTTGGTCATGATTTTTGGCTTGATTACTACTCCAACAATGTTCATGAGGACGATGGACAATATCTTGTGATCATTCACAAATTATTTTGTGGTCATATATTTGGATGATATCCTCATCTTTATCGAAACTTAGGCAAAACATTTGCAATGCATTCAACAAATATTGGCCACCCTGGTGTGGAACAAGTTATATGCCAATCTAGATAAATGTGTATTCGACATGCAAAAAATTTAGCAATGGATTAACATGATGTGCATGTGGATCTAGCTAAGATCTAAGTCATTTAGGATTGTATAGACCTTATGAATCCAAGAGCTCCATGGTTTCATGGAGCTCACCAGTTGCTATTTAGATTTTGTGTTGGGGCTCTCTCATATCACTTGGACCCTAAGTTGAGTGACCAAGGGTGGGGGAAGAGGTAAGTTCATTTTTTGAAGTCATGACAAAAAGCATTCGAGTATCTAAAATACCACCATTGTTCGACACCAATACTCACTCTACCAGACCTGCAACATCCCTTCGAGATCGAGACAAATGCTTTCGATTATGATATCAATGTAATTCTAACTAAACAGGGACATTTGGTGGATCATCTGAGACACTCTCCGATGTAGTTTGCAGGTACCCTACTTATGACAAGGAATGTACTCCATTGCGCAAGCTTTCCACCAATGGAATCATTTCATTCTAGGGAAGGAGACAATCCTTAACACTGGTCACAAGCCCCTACAATTCTTATAGATGCAAGGAAATTTATAGAATGACTACCATCATAAGTGACCTACATACCTACAACAATTCCACATGAACATCAAGCTGGCACAAATCATGTTGTGGACTGCTTCAACCGACCTCTAGTTATGGTGTTCATGACCACAACGCTCGACTCTTGTGGACACAAGATCTCCAAGTGGCACTGATTTCATGACAACGACCTTGACTTCATTGTGAACTATCATACATTAGCAACAGGTAAATAAGTCATAGACTTTCATCTCAAAGATGAAACTTTATGCCATCTAGGCCATCTCTATGTTCCTTCAAGCGAGTATGAGAAGGTGATTTAGGAGGCACATTACAGTTAGGTGGTAGGGAACTTTAGCGTGAAGAAGATAGTGGCAGTGTTGCAAAAGTACTTCTACTGGCCAGAGTTCCAATATGAGGTAACAAGTATATTAAATTATGCATTGCTTATGCCATCGTTGACCTTGCCATCAAGAAGCAGGGGTTTTATATTCCTAATCCTACCCTCGAAATACCTTGAGAGTACATCTCCATGGACTACATGTATGTCCTACCTTTAACCAAGCATGGCAATGACTGTGTATTCATGGTTGTTGACTAGTTCTCTAAGATGGCCATTTTGACATCCTAGAAGAAAAGTATCGTAGTAGAGGCCACTGCAAATCTCTTCTTTGAGCATGTTTGGGTTCATTTAGGCTCCCAAGAACCATTACTTTAAGGCAAGGACAATAGGTGTTGAAATTTCTCTTTCTCCAACATCTAGGTACTTTGTTATCTAGTGATTTCCTTACTACAGTCATATTAGTAGCTCATAAAACAAAAATACACTGTTGAAATATTCAACTCAATAAATCTAGTGGAAGAAAAATTGGAAACTAAATCATGCACACATAAACACCAATATTTTTGGGTAGATACCCCTGAAAAAAATACGGAGGGAAAATCGATGCTAAGAATGGTTTTATTATGCTAAAATCAGGGCTCCCGTAATAGGGATAATGGTGCACTAAGAGAAATACAACTACACAGAAACCTAGAAAAGTTTGTTTAGTTATACAGGCCATAACTACACACTTTTCGAGGTGTACGTGATTACCCTTCAACAAACCCACATATGTGCATGATTGTCTCCACTAAAACCCATGTACATGTATGAAAACATTGTACGACACGACACTCTCCCGTGGATTCCCTTGGTTGAAACCCACTCGCGTTGCCTTTGTTCTCTCTTCTCCTCGACCTGATATCTAGATTGAAGTCCTTCTCCACCTATATGAGATCTCCTTGAATCAAAGTCCTTTTTTATCCAAGCTCTCAAGTCTTTGTCACATTGCGTTTATAATTGTGAGTTATAATATATTTCTAATCTCCAAAGTGATTGATAGTTGAGATTACTTCTCACACCCACTTGAGATTTAGAAACATGCTAATTAATTTTAACACTTTCCTTGAATAACTCAATTAACTAATTACATAATTAATTAATAAAAGTACTTTACTTTAATAATTTCTTTAACTAAAGTAAAGTTGCCAAGGTATAAGGCTTTGGACGATTTCCACACGTCTAGACACATAGACTTGTGCAAAAATACACGTCTGATGCTACCACTAGCATCAACACTCCCTCTTGGCAAGGAAGGTATTTTGGACCACTCCAAGTTTGTCACTAAAGAATACAAACTTCCCTTTCTCCAAGAGTTTGGTTAGAATATCTGCAACCTACTCATGTGGAAATATATTGAAGCTTCACTGCTCCCTTCTAGATCTTATGCCTAATGAAGTGATATTTGATCTCTATATTCTTGGACCTATCATGGAATATTGGATTCTCTAAGAGTTTGATACATCTTTGATTATCACAGTATATCACCGTAGGCTCCAACTCTTGGTCAAATAAACATGTAAGCAATTAGCGAAGCCAAATGGCTTCACAACTAGCCATACTCACTGCCATATACTTTGCCTCTTTTGAACTAACTGCTGCAGAAGTCTGCTTCCTGCTGAACCAAGTAATCATTGTTGATCCTAAGCTAAAGAAACACCCCAAGGTGGTCTTTATATCTACTGCACTCCCTGCCCAATCTAAGTTTGTATATCTCTGTAACTCCACTCCATCTCCTCCAAGATACCCCAATCCATACTCCATTGTACCTCTCAAGTACATGACCACATGATTTGTTGTGATTCAATGCACCCGCCTCAACTCTACCACAAACTAACTCAAGGTGGTCACAACAAAATAAATATTTGGCCTGGTGTTGACCAAATACACCAAGGACCCTATCAATTGCATGTATATCCTGGGATCCACCAACTATGAATCTGAAGTAATCACCTTCTTCAAATTAGTAATCATATATGTAGCCATTGGTTTACATTCCTCCATCCTAAAACTCCTCAAGATATCTACTACATACTTCCCTTGTCGAAGGAAGATCTCACCTGATACATGCCGTACTTCTAACCCCAAGAAATAATGCATCAAGACAATGTCCTTCATCTCGAATTCACTAGCCAAATCTGCTCTGCACCTTGCAATATGCTCCTCTGCACATGTGAGAAATAAATCGTCAATGTATAGAAGAAAGATGAGTGGATCTACCCCAACAAGTATGAAATACAAGTTAGAATCCATCTCCCTCTTGGAAAATCCCATACTGTACAAATATTTATCAATCCTAGAGTAGCACACCCTGGGTGCTTGTTTGAGTCCATACAAGTCTTTCTTAAGCCTACACACATGAGACTCCCTCCCATGTACCTCAAGTCCTCGAGGTTTCTCTATGTATACTTCCTCCTTAATAATCCTATGAGGAAATCTGTTTTCACATCCATTTGATGTATCATCCACCTCATAACTAAAGTAATAGAAATAACAACTCAAATAGAATCATACCTGGCGAATGGAAGAAATTTGTCCTCGTAGTCCACTCCCTCTTTCTAGGAAAACCCTCTCGCCACAAACCTCGCTTTGAACTTCTTGATGCTACAATATGTAGCATGCTTGATCTTGTAGAGCCGCCTGAAAATCACAACCGACTTACCCTCTAGTCTTGGCACTATGTCCCAAACATCATTCCTTGTAATAGAGGTGTACTCCTCTACCGGGACATACCTCCATACCTGTTGATCTGCTACTTCCTCTAAACTGGAAGGCTCGACATCAATGATGCTAGTCACAAGCGCCATATAATCCAGAAACTTCCTTAGAGGCCTACACTCTCTAACCTCACTCCTAGGAGCCTCACCAACATCTTTCAATGTTTGTAATAGCCACCCGGGTCTCCTGACATGACTGGAAGGGGCTAACTCCTCCTCTTCACCTAAAGTCTAAACTGCTCACTGTTGCTCATGCTTTAGAGCCTACTACTCGCCATCCTCTGTCGCTATTGATGACTCCTGAGAGATCATAAATGCCAAGTTCTCCTCAAAGTTAACATCTTTGCTCACAAATGTCTTCCTCTACGCTGGAATGAAGATAATGTAAGCCTTTGAGGTCTTGTTGTACCCCACAAATATGCCTTTCTGTCTTGAAGGCTCCATCTTTGTCCTCTTCTCCACAGGAATATGGATGTAAACTGGACAACCAAAGATCCTCAAATGACCAATCTCTTGCTTCCCTCCTAAGAATGCCTCCTTTGGAGTCTTGTCCTCCAACATCCTATGACAAATCGTGTTCTGCACATACATTGCCATGTTACATGCCTCTGGCCAAAGAAACATAGGCAACTCATGGTCATGTATCATAGCCCTGGAAAAACTAACGATGGAATGATTCTTTCTCTCTGCAACCCCATTCTTCTAAGGGTTGTATGAGACTGTTAACTCGCTCTTGATCCCTTCCTCCTTGCAGAAATCCTTGAATTCATTGGAGGTGTACTCTCCCCCATTATCCAACCTCAAGAACTTGATTTTCTTACCTTTTTGGTTCTCTACATGAGCTCTAAACTCCTGAAACTAACCGAAGACCTCATCCTTAGTCTTCATAAAGAAGATCCAGGTTTTCCTGGAAAAATCATCAATAAATGTCACATAGTATGACAATGTCTGTAATGATTCTACTAGCATCAACCCAATCACATACGAATGGATAAGATCCAAGATCCCCTTGGACCTACTCTTGCATCTAGGAAAAGCACCCTTGGAATTCTTGTCAAGTGCACATACTTTGCACATTCCTTGTTGCTCAATACTGAAATTTGGAAGATCTGTAACAATCCCCCTCGTAATTGGAAATGCTTTGAAGTGTAGGTATCCCAACCTCCCGTGCCACAACTCACATAGGTTTACATTGTCATGTACCAAAGCCTGAACAAGCTTTCCCTACAACCTGTATAAAGTGCCTTCTCTAACCCCAATGACGACTGCGTTGTCCAGGCTAGCTTTCTCTGGATGTATGAGTACCCGCCCTCTCTGAAAATTGACTATAAAAGCCTTGTCCTCCATAGCTAAAAATGAAAGCAAATTCTTCTTCAAACCTGGTACGTAAAGGACATCATGGGAATCTAACGAACCTCCTGACTCAAGATGGAATGTGATTGTTCCCTCTCCCTTCAATGCATACTGGGCATCATCACCAAGCTGCACATGAATATTTGAGGCCATCTCCGTCAAACTGCTAAATAACTCTCATGATTATGTCATATGATGAGATGCACCACTATCCAAGAACTAAGCAGTCCTCATAATTGTGCTGGTGGAAAGGCAAGAAACCAGTGATTAATCCTTCTTAAAATTTGTTGCAAGCTCATCAAGTTGCATCTATGTTGATGTTGTTATCTATGTCTTTACTTTACCCTTCTTCTTGTTTGGACACTGAGATGCATAATGTCCATTCTTATAACATGAGAAGCACTTGATTTTACTCGAGTCTTTCTTCTTTCCTGGCTGTGATGAACCTCCATCAATGTTACCCTTCTCGATAGAACTCTTTCTTTTTCCCTTCCTTGTGTTGTGACAAGAGCCAAGTTCTAGTCACTACTTCCCTACTTATTGCTTTTGGACTCCTCCTGAGTATCTTCCTGGATGAAATAATCCCAAAGTCTCTACCAATCACAAGCTCTTCATCATCTCTTCATCATATTCAAGATCTCTTCATCATCTTCAAGAGCTCTTCAATGCCACATTTACGAGCCAATGCCACATTTACGAGCTCTTCATCCTCTGTTTTCTCACCTATGGATGCAAGTTTATCATGCACATGTGTGATCCTCATGAAATATCTGGTAACATTTTCATATCTAGACATCTACACCGATTTGAGTTTTATTCCTTAAGACCATCTTCCTATTCATTCTTGTGCTTTGGAATAACCCTATCAAGGCATCAAACATCTCTTGGTTGTCATCTTTTTAGATACAGGATGAATTAAATGATCCTTCATTAAATCCAGGATGATCATGTGTGCTTTGATCTCCTTCTTATTATAAGCTTCCAAAGTTGTTGGATCTGTTGGTGGAACAACTACTTTGTCCACTAACTCCCAAAGGCCATACTCCTTAAATGCCAAAGTTACTCTTGCTTTCCAAGATAGGAAGTTGGATGCTCCATCCAATCTGTCTTCAACTCTCAATGGTGTTGTAGTCATCCACGAGACCCGATAACCTACCCTAGAAATAACCTACTTCTGAAAAACTGTCCCTTTACTGGCTTGTACGTGCTTGTCACAACTGGACACCCACATATATATGTGATTGTTCTCACTGAAACCCACATGTGCACACGAATGTGACCACTACAACCCGTGTATGTATGAGACTGTGACCACTGCAACCCACGTATGTACGCAACTATGCTTTATGTGGTCTACGTACACTGTAAACCTGAAAAAAACTAGTTTTAACTCAATACAACTTTTTCCCTGAAATCCATCCTTCGATGATCTGACATCTGGCTTCCCTTCAGAGCATGTGCTTTGATACCATGTTGAAATTTCTCTTACTCCAACACCTAGGTACTTTGTTATGTAGTGATTTCCTTAATTCAATTAGATTAGCAACTCACAAAAAAAATAAAAATTTATTGAACTATTCAACTCAATAAATCTAGCGGAAGCAAAACTTAAAACCAAATCATGCACACATAAACACCAAATTTTTGGGTAGATGCCCATGGAAAAACCTCGGAGGGAAAACTAGTGCTGAGAACGATTTTATTATGCTAAAATTAGGGCAATTGTAATAAGAATAATGGTTGGCTGAGAGAAATACGACTGTACAGGCAAAGTTTCGTTTACTGTACATGCCATACTTGCACACTTTTCGAGGTGTATGCGACTATCCTTCAACAAACCTATATATGTATGCGACTATTTCCACTGAAACCCACATACATGTATGGAAACACTGTATGACAAGCTCAGTATGACACAACACTCTCATGCAACTTCCTCTGGTTGAAACCCACCTGCACTGCCTCTGTTCTCTCTTCTCCTTGACCTAATCTCTAGATGGAAGTCCTTCTCCACCTATCCGAGATCTCCTTGAATGAAATTCCTTCTTGATCCAATCTCTCAAGTCTCTATCAAGTGTCTTCTCCTTCACCCTCGCCTTGCTTTTATAATCGTGAGTTATAATCTATTTTTAATATCCAAAGTGATTGATGGTTGAGATTACTTCTCACACCCACTTGAGATTGAGAAACATGCTAATTACTTTTAACACTTTCCTTAAATAACTAAATTAACTAATTACATAATTACTTAATAAAAATACATTACTTTAATAATTCCTTTAATTAAAGTAAAGTTACCAAGGTAGAAGGCTTTGGACGATTTCCACACATCTAGTCACATAGACATGTGCGGAAATACATGTCTAATGCTACCACTAGCATCAACGATAGGTTCTTGATTACTTTATAGTCAAGCTTGTTGTCAATGATGGACACCAAGCTGACCAAATCGACTACCTTCCACCTCTAAATCGATGGATAGACGTAGGTATTCAACATGATGACTACACATATCCTAAGAATTCACAACTCCAACCATCCACACACATGGATGGAAACCTTCCTCATGTTCAACATAACCAAAATAGAACCCTTCATAAATCTGTTTGCCACAGTCCTTTTTAAGTGTTCTTGGTCTTCCAACCATTAGCCTCAATTGACATGGCTATGCCTATTTCATCTACATAAGAAGATTCCTCCCATGCTTAGAACGAGGTTGATAGAGTAGTCAAATTTGTTGAACATATATAGTACATCCATCAACAAGTTCATGATATTTTTAGAAAGGTAATGACAAGTACAAGAAGTGCCACGATTAGTGTTAGGTACCACACGAGTTTCAAATGGGAGAGAAAGCATGGTTTCATTTGTAAAAAGAGTGCCTCACATGACCCCATCGAAAGCTACGCCAACTCCGATACAAGCCTCATAACATCACTAAGGTTGTGGGTGAGAATGATTTTGAATTAAGTATTCCCCCTTTCTTTGGCTTGCACCCTATACTTAATGTGGAGCTGCTTCAACCATATTTTTGTTAAGCACCAAAGACATTAATACAAAAACACCACAATAGATCCAGAGAACAACATATAAAAACATCCACTTTATTAATCGGAAATCCTTAGGGTAGGGCAACATCAAATAAAATGTCCCATTAAGGAAGGGATCCACTTTTGTTCACATGCCTCTTCGAGGGGACAATCTCCTAATGAGTTAATGCTCCAAATACAATACTTCTCGACATGCCCATTACATTGCTTGAACTCTTTTATATAATGCTACCAACCTACCAAGAACATTATAGAAGAGGAACCTTCTAGAAGCGAAATCTTCTAGTAAGTCCTCTTACATTTATTGCATTCACACTAGGATTTATTTATTAAAAGTGGTATTTATACATAACAATACTTATCTACTATTATTCCCCTTAGCTGTTGATTTTTTTAATGAGCAAGGTTAAGCATGAAGTTCATTCCATTTTTAGCATTTATCCATAACCATTAAAGTTGCAGCAACCAAGATCACAAGAAGAAGCACCATGCACAAGAACACAAGAAGTATCCGGGGAAACCCTTCTCAACAAGGGAAGAAAACCCAACCAAATCCTTTGCTATATTCATCAAGAGAAAGACCTTCAACACCAAGAAAACCTAGCACACAAGAGGGTGCTCAAACCCTAGACGACTAGTGCCCAAGAGAGGTGCGCAATTTTCCTAAGAAGGTGTACTTGCTGAAATTTCCAAACTCACATGAAAGATGTATTTCCTCAATGGGGAATTTACCTTTACTTATATTAGATTGAAACTGTGAACATAAGTGTCTATTGGCACAACAGGGCTGACCTCACTAACTCATAATATAATTAATCTTAACCAGATTAATTATCTTTTACATTAATTACCAGTCACATTAAGGTGGGGCCGACCTGTACCCTTTACATTACAATAAGGGTTACATGCAGGTCTGACTCTTGAACAATATAGCAAGGGATCGTATACATCCACTAGTGCTCATCCACTAGGGGCACATCCATAGGCATGTTCATATCTCTGCCTCACTGCATTACACAAAAGAACCACTTCTTCACTAGTGCTCAACCACTATGTTCACGTTCACATGTGCTCGTCCATAGGCAAGTCCACTCAACAGATCTTCTTTCCCACTACATTACAAAGGAGAGTTGATGCAGGTGCATCGCCTTCAAATTCAAAGATGCAGGCATGGAGGCAAGGGAACGACACCTCAACATGACAGAGTTTCACATCAACAATTAACTCAGAAGTAAATCAAGTTGTTGAGGTATTTTTGAAAGCAACATTTTTAAATATGTCGTGTTTGTAAAGTCGTGAAGGATTGCAAGGGGTTGCAGATATAGAGTGTTGACTCTTGTTGACTCTTTTCTGGCAATAACTGTTAGTTATTGTAATAGGACAAAGTAGGTAACCTCTAAGAGTTTGATAGGATAGGTTGCAGATAGGACGAGAGAGCTCATGGAGCCAGTCCTTAGATAGTTTGTGGTTGCATTGTAAAAGAATTAGGATATTATGAGACAGAGATAGAGATTAGTAGAACATAATAGAATAGAAGAAAGACGCAGTGGAGAACTTCAATACTATGTAATTGTTTCATGAATGAATAGAAGAGACAGAATTGTCCCGAATCTTAGACTGTGTTCATTTTAATGTGTGATTTAATGAATGTTACATTCTGTGTATGCAATTTATTTCATTTCGTTCATGTATGACTGTTTGAGAAGTTGATCGTATGAGTTTGTGACAAAATTGGATAAGTTTCAATTGTTTCTCTTCAGAAACTCATATGCAAGGCGTGCATCTCGAACACAAGGAGTGTGTCGATTGAGTCTCAGATTGACTCAGAGGAGTTCAAAAATAACAAAGGAAACTTAGACCAGGTGCAAGGAGTGCAGAGCGTCAAGAAGCAACCAAGCGTCGAAGAACCAGAACAGAGGAACACCAGGTGGGCGAGAAGAATTTCTTTTCAAGAAATCCTTCGATCCGAGTTATCGAAATCTCGAGAATGCAAGGAGTGTGTGGGAAGTCGAAATCCTTTAAGGATCAATCTCAGAAGGAATAACACTTTTCAAAAGTGTTGACGAGGTCCAAGAGTCAGACTCGTAGGAGGAACAAAGGTTCGAAACCTTTGAAGACTCATGAATCGTCTAAGTTAAAAGAAATCAGAAGCTCAGGAGGAGGAGCAACAATGGTCGTTGGATCATAGAGCAAAGGATCAATAATCGTTTGATCTGTGTAAGGTGCACGAGCCTTAATGCTTCGCACACACAGGAGAGAGAACCTATCAAGGTTTGAGACTTGAGATTTCCGAATCCCGAAGATCCGGAAACCCGAAGTGAAATCTCCGTCATTCGATCATCCGAAGTGGACCTGAGCTATCGGATCGTCTGAAGTGAACCTTAGGCGTTGGATCGACCAAGTGAATCTGAGTCATTAGATATCTTAATCTCAAGAGGAGGCAATATTGAAACTTGAGATTCTCGAAGCGTCAAGAGCCGGAGAGCCGAAGCAAATCTAGACCGTTAGATCCAGAAGGATATGTGTCGGTGGGTCATGAGATCCAGAGGAAGGCAAAGGTGAAAGGTTGAAACATCTGAATCCTGAATAGCCGAAGAGTCGAGAGTCGTCAATATGCAAGGGGACACTTATCAACAGATCGCGAGCTCTGGGTAAAGTGTAGCGAGGTTTCAGTTGAGATTTGAGATTGCCGAATCTCGAAGATCTGAAGTAAATCTGGACTGCCATATCTAGAGGAGACGTGGAGTGAATCCGTGGACTTTGGGTGAAGTCTCGAAGTTATTCGTAGCCATTGGATCTAAGAGAGACATGGCATAGATCCATGCACTCTGGGTAAAGACCCGAAGTAATCCTTGATCGTCAGATCAGGAGGACACACGTCAGTGGATTATAGCCTTCAGATAAAAGGCATTGGGAAGAAGGGTGAAGTTTGAGATTTGAGATCTTAGAAGTCCGAAGACTCGAAGGAGATCCTGACCGTTGATCAAGAAGAGGGCTGCAGTACCATTGATTCGAGTTGAAAGGTCAAACACCCGAAGTGAAGGCAACGTCGTTGATTGGAGGATAGGTCTCCACAGATCGTCAACTTCGGAAGATTGACGTACAGAGGAAAGCGAGGTTTGAGATTTCAAAAGTCCGAAGTCCGTAATTGTGAAGGAGATCGCAGTTGTTGATTTAAGAGGGACATATATGGTCCGTAGATTTGAAAGGCGCAGATCTGAACTGTAAGTTCGGGCAGTATCGTCAAGATCGAGAGATCGACGATCCCATAGCATTGCGGGGACAAGAGTTGCACGGACTTTAAAACATTGAGGGCGAGCTGCAATCCATACCATGGTTTTTCCAAGAGGACATGTGGAAGCTCAAAGAGAATTACGGGATAAAAAGTGCGTTGATCCCAAACCACTTTTGGTCGCACCCGCAATCGCGTGGTCTCGAGAAGTCATCGCCCAAGGTCATATCAAGAGGGGGCTTATTAGAAAAAGAGTTAATGCTCAGTACGCTGAGATTTCACAGAAGAGCGAAAGGGAAGGTCGTAGGTGCTATCCAACCTGCACCAAGGCGTCAAAAGGGCCTGCGTTTAGATAAAGAAGGGAACCATTAAGGTTCCATAGAGTCACTTGACTCAAGAATCGAAGATCCTTGACTGAGAGGTCATGTAGCCCTACGGGGGAGTAGGGGGGCTACATCAGGTGGTATCAGAGTTAATATTGAGGTTGTTTGCAGACAATAGACAAAGGAGAAAGGAGGTAAGTTGGTATCAATTGTGGTATCAAGAATTTGATTTCTGTTTGTAGGTGACGCAGTGGAATCATGCCACCCAGAAGGCGTAGACCGAATGCATAAATGGAAGAAGAAACGAGGTGAATCCAAATGATACTGGACACCATGGAAACAACGTAGAGGAGAGCACCAGACGCTGGAGATATCAGTGAAGCCGAGAGCGAAGAGATACAGGTCAAAGAAGATGTAACAGAGGATGTTGCACAAGATCGCTTACTGAAAGTTGTTTCAAGAATAGGAGACAGAGCAAGGATAGAGGTACGAATGTATGAAGGTAATTTAGAAGTTGAAGGATTGTTGGATTGGGTACGTGCTATGGACAAGTACTTCGATTATGAAGATATCGAAGAAGACAAGATGATGAAGCATGCAGTGACAAGACTGAAAGGTCATGCAACACTATGGTGGGATGAACTGCAAGTTGAACGCAGGAGCAAAGGTAAGAAAAAAAATTAAGAACTAGGATAGGATGGTAGCCAAACTAAAGGCCAGATTTATCTCGAGGGACTATCAAATCAATCTATTCAGAAGATTGCAAAACCTGAGACATAAGAGTTTATCAGTGAAGGAGTACACTAAGGAATTTTACAAACTGAACATCAGGGTCGGACATAAAGAGAATGAAGATGAGAAAACAACCAGGTATATCAATGGGCTGAGATATGAAATACAAAAGGAGATCAACATGATGTCTGTTAGTAAATTCGAGGATGCTTATCAAGCAACCTTGAAAGTTGAAGAAAAATTGGCCAGGAAACAAAGCCAACGAAGCAGAGGAGGAAATTCATGCAGAGGTAAGGGAACGAACAGAGAGAAGTTCTAGAAGCCGAAGCATGAAGCTGACAAACATCATAGTCACCATGAGAAAGGTGGAGGTTCTAAAGAAGGACAGCATGGAGGAAGAAGCTCTTTTTCCAGAGGAAGAGGAAGAGGAAGAGGAAGAGCCAGAGGAGGTGAAGTTAGATGTTATACCTGTGGAAAATCAGGGCACAAGTCTTGGGAATGTCCCTAGAGAAAGAAAGAAGGAGGAGGTGAAGCACACGTTGCTGGAGCACAAAAACACGTGGAAGCAGAAGCAACAGAAGGAGGAAAGAACCTCATGATAAGAAAAGTTATTCTTAAACCAGAGAAGGAGGTAGAGGAACCAGTTCAACGAACAAGTATGTTCATAATTGCTTGCAAGACGAAAGACAGTTTGCAAAGTGATCATAAACAGTGGGAGCACTGACAATCTAGTATCCATAGAGATGGTGGAGAAACTGGAGCTGAAGCCAACTACACATCCAAACCCATGCAAGGTATCATGGTTGCAGAAAGGACATCAAGTAATGGTAAGTCAACAATACCAAGTTGAATTTAAAATAAGAGGTTATAGGGATGAAATATTGTCTGATGTAATTCCTATGGATGTTTGTCATATTTTATTGGGGAGACCATGGCAGTTTGACAGAAAAGTTATTCATGATGGAAGAAATAATACTTATACCCTATAAAAGAATGGTAGGACACATATGTTGTTACCCATAGAAGACAAAGAGCAAAAGAGGGAAGCTAGTTCAAGTATACTTCTCATGAGTGGGAAGGAACTCTTGAATGAAGTCAATAAGGTGAAAAGTTTGTGAACAAATGCATAATTTGTCAGTATGCGAAAGGAAGACGACAAAACATTGGTTTGTATAAGCCATTACCAATTTCAGAGAGGCGGTGGGATGCAATCAATATGGATTTTGTATTGGGATTACCTAGAACTCAGAAAGGGAGGGATTCAATATTTGTTGTGGTAGACAGATTTTCAAAAATGGCACATTTCATACCATGCCAGAAAACAAATGATGCTACACACATAGCCAATTTGTTTTTCAGAGAAGTAGTGAGACTACATGGATTGCCTAGGAGCATAGTCTCAGACAGGGACACCAAATTTGTAGGACACTTTTGGAGAACTCTATGGAAGAGGTCGGGGACAGACTTGTCCTTTAGTTCAACATATCACCCTCAGACAGATGGATAGACTGAAGTAGTAAACAAGATTCTGGGAAACTTGTTGAGAAGTTTAGTCACTAAGCAAGGTCGGCAGTGGGATCAGATTCTGGCACAAGCAGAATTTGCATTCAACAATTCAATGAACATGAGCATAGGAAAAAGTCCATTTGAAATTGTGTATGGTATACAGCCAAGAGGGATTACAGAGTTGAGAGATCTGAATCAAGATGAATTCAGAAGTGCTGGAGCAGAGGATTTTGCAACAGAAATGTAGAAACTTCATGACAGAGTCATAGAACAACTACAGAACAACAACCTGAAATATAAGAGCAGAGTTGATCAGAAGAGGAGATAAGTTCAATTCAAAGTTGGAGATGAAGTTTTAGCTCATTTGAGAAAATAAAGGTTTCCAAGGGGAACGCATAACAAGTTGAAGATGAAGAAGATAGGACCATGCAGGATTCTCAGAAAATTCGCAGCCAATATTTATGAAATTGAGTTGCCAGACAATGTTGGGATATCACCGATCATATTCAATGTTGCAAACTTGTATCCTTACAGAAGAGATGAGGCAGGAGAATCAGATGATTAGAAATAAGTTCAGTGGGAAGAACAATTGCCCACAACATAAAAACCTCAGATGGAGAAAATCATTGAACAAAGAGATGGAAAGAAGACCAGGAGAAAGACATATCCTGAGTACTTAGTAAAGTGGAAAGATCATCCAATGGAAGATGCAAGTTGGGTCACAGAACCTGATATTTTGAAGCATGGAAAAACAATACAGGACCTCATGGACAAGAGTCCATGAAAATTTTAACCAGAGGAGTATGATGCAGGAGCATCGCCTTCAAAGTCAAAGATGTAGGCGTGGAGGCAAGGGAATGACATCTCAGCATGACAGAGTTTCACATCGGCAATTAAATCATAAGTAAATCGAGTTGTTGAGATATTTTTGAAAGCAACATTTTTAAATATGTCGTGTTTGTAAAGTCGTGAAGGACTCTGAGGGGTTGCAGATATAGAGTGTTGATTCTTATCTGGAAATATCTGTTAGTTATTGTAATAGGACAAAGTAGGTAACCGCTAAGAGTTTGATAGGATAGTTTGCAGATAGGATGATTGAGCTCATGGAGCCAGTCCTTAGATAGTTTGTGGTTGCATTGTAAAAGAATTAGGAGATTATGAGATAGATATATATATCAATAAAACATAGTAGAATAGAAGAAAGACACAGTGGAGAACCGCAATACTATGTAATATTTTCATGAATGGATAGAAGAGAAAAAATTGTCCCGAATCTTGGACTGTGTTCATTTTAATGTGCGATTTAATGAATGTTACAATCTGTGTATGCGATTTATTTCATTTCGTTCATGTATGGTTGTTCGAGAAGTTGATCATATGAGTTTGTGATGAAACTGGATAAGTTTCAATTATTTCTCTTCTGAAACTCGTATGCAAGGTGTGCATCTCGAACGCAAGGAGTGCGCCGATTGAGTCTTGGATTAACTTAGAGGAGTTTAGAGAGAACAAAGGAAACCTAGACTAGGTGCAAGGAGTGCACACTGTCAAGAAGCAACCAAGCGTCAAAGAACCAGAACAGAGGAACGCCAGGTGGGCGAGAAGAATTTCTTTTCAAGAAATCCTTCGAACTGAGTTATCGAAATCCCGAGAATGCAAGGAGTGTGTGGGAAGTCATAATCCTTTAAGGATCAAGCTCAGAAGGGATAACAATTTTCAGAAGTGTTGGTGAGATCAAGAGTCAGACTCGCAGGAGGAACAAAGGTTTGAAACCTTTGAAGACTGAGAAATCTTCTAAGTTGGAAGAAATCAGAAGCTCGGGAGGAGGAGCAATAGTGGTGATTGGATCATAGAGCAAAGGATAAAAAATCGTCTGATATGTGTAACGTGCACGAGCTTTAATGCTTCACACTCACAGGAGAGAGAACCTATAAAGGTTTGAGACTTGAGATTTCTAAAGCTCGAAGAGCCAGAAATCCAAAGTGAAATCTCAGTCATTCGATCATCCAAAGCAGACATGAACTGTCGGATCGTCTGAAGTGAACCTTAGGCGTCGGATCAACCATGTGAATCTAAGCCATCAGATATCGTAAGCTCAAGAGGAGGCAAGCTTAAAACTTGAGATTCCCGAAGCGTGAAGAGCTGGAGAGCTGAAGCAAATCTGGACCGTTAGATCCAGAAGGGTACGTGTCAGCAGGTCGTGAGATCCAGAGGAAGGCAAAGGTGAAAGGTTGAAACATCTGAAGCCCAAATAGATGAAGATCTGAGAGCCATCGTTCTTCAAGGGGACACTTGTCAGCAGATCGCAAGCTCTAGGTAAAGTGTAGTGGGGTTTCAATTGAGATCTGAGATTGCTGAATCCCAAAGATTCGAAGTAAATCTGGAGCGTCAGATCTAGAGGAGATGTGGCATGAATCCGTGGACTCCGAGTGAAGTCTCGAAGTGATTCGTAGCCATCGGATCTAAGAGAGACGTGGCATAGATCCATGCACTTCGGGTAAAGACCCGAAGTAATCCTCGATCGTCAGATCAGGAGGACACGCGTCAGTGTATTATAGCCTTCGGATAAAATGCATTGGGAAGAAGGGTGAAGTTTGAGATTTGAGATCTTAGAAGTCCGAAGACCCGGAAGAGATCTCGACCGTTGATCAAGAAGAGAGCCGCAGGACAGTTGATCCGAGTTGAAAAATCAAACACCTGAAGTGAAGGCAGGGTCGTTTATTGGAGGACAAGTGTCCGTAGATTGTCAACTCCAGAAGATTGACGTACGAAGGAAAGCGAGGTTTGAGATTTCAAAAGTCTGAAGTCCAGAATTGCGAAGGAGATCGCAACCGTTGATTTAAGAGTGACATATCTGGTCCGTAGATTTGAAAGGCACATATATGAACCGTCAGTTCGGGCAATATCGTCAAGATTGTGAGATCAACGATCCCATAGCATTGCGGGGACATGATTTGCACGTACTTTAAAACATTGCGGGCGGGCCGCAATCCATACCGTGGTTTTTCCAAGAGGACATGTAGAAGCTCGAAGAGAATTGCGAGTTGAAAAGTGGGTTGATCCCAAACATCTTTTGGTCACGCCTGCAATCACATGGTCACGAGAAGTCATCGCCCAAGGTCATATCAAGAGGGGGCTTATCAGAAAAAGAGCTAACGCTCAGTACTCTGAGATTTCACAGAAGAGCGAAAGGGAAGGTCACGGGTGATATCAGACATGCACCAAGGCACTGAAAGGGCATGTGTTTAGATATAGAAGGGAATCATTAAGGTTCCAGAGAGTCACTTGACTCAAGTATCAGAGATCCTTGACCGGGAGGTCGTGTAGCCCTACGGGGAAGTAGGGGGCCTGCATCAAGAGTCATCTGGAGTTTCTCATCAAATATTTTGCTTTGAGGAGGCTAATACATCATCTTCGTTTCTATTCTCATGACGATGCACCCAACACTTTGGAATTTCACACGTTCACCTTGTTCTCAACCACAGGCACGTCCAACTCTGCAGATCACTTTTCTCATAGGATAATCATTTGGAGTTCTTCTCAACTCTCTGAATGGAGGAGGTAATCTCTACGTTCCAGCTCTGTCTCAGATAGGAACCACACACCCTTCTCAGGGGATTTCGCTCAGGTTTGTAAGCTGGAGAAAGTCTCACATAGCTGCAATGGTCAACATCTCACAGGTTTGTAAGCTGGAGAATGTCTCGTAGTTGCAATCATCAACATTAGGTACCTCTTTAGGTACCCCATATTATTCCCCCCAACTACACTACATTCCATCCCATTATGAAAGTGTTGCCCTCAATGCTTGTTACGAGGGAGTACAACCATATACCAAGGTCCCATGGATATGTGTGGGCCATAATGTTGAAGTAGGCTAGAGAACTAGGGTCCCATGTAGGAGTGCAAGCTGCCATGTTGAAGTAGTCGAACTACCATTATAAACCTAAGTCCCATGTCCAAGTGCTCATGTCAGTTCCACGTTGAAGATATCAGAACTCAACAACCAACTAAAAATGATTCTCTAAAGATCAACATGTTATAATATAGAAGATGGTGTGCTCGTTTTACCATTGACGATACCCTCGTCACCCAACCATAGGCCGAAGCCACCCTCCAAGAACCTTAACCTTGACTGAGAATTCCTCCGGAAGCAAACCCTAGGCTAGATAGCCAAACAAAGGGTAGCGCACCTTTCCCCAAGGATAACGCATCACAAAAAGCTGATCAGATAGTCCAAACCCTAGCCAAGAGATATTCAAGCAGATACTGAAAACTTGTTGCTGTTGCACCTGCACCTGCAACTCTCCTCCACACGTGCGCACCAAACTAGGAACTGCAATTCTGAGATGTGTCAAAAATGAGAACTGGCGCCCTGTATTTATACTGGTTCTGCCAGATTTGCTGGGGCTGACTTCTCCTTCTGGATATGTGTTTGTTCAGTATATCATTATTATTTATGGCCGACTTCTTGTCTTGGAGGTTAATAACCTAATATAAATTATCTTCTTGAGCCAACAAGACTTCTAAGGTTATTAGCCAACTCATTAGGGTTTTCTCTTGCTTTCCAGAGTCTTCTATTCTCGTCAGGTTCACAGGTGGAGGTAAATACCTCCCGCAACTACCATAATATTAACACTCCCTCCTAGCTAGGGAGGTATTACAGGTAATGGACTTGAGCACAAAAACATACCATTTACCCGGTAGCATCAATATAGTCGTCTAGACTATTTCATGACTAGATCATGAGCATCACCATCACCATCAGCTGCATCATCTCTCGGAACCATACTTCATCTGAGTAATTAGACATGATGCTGGATAAGTCACTCACACCATAGAGTGATACAAGAGCCACTCTTATAATCTAGAGGAGTAAATGCTCTGAACCAATTTCCGTCTGGAAAAATCTCTGTTCATCATTCGTCTGGATGGTGATTATTTTTCAATAAGCCGATGATAGTCTTCAAGGTAGTTAGAATAGAAATAGAACACAACTGTGTCTATCCATAGTAGTACATAACTACAATCCAGTGGTTCACTACCACACCAAGTAACACACAAGTACTTGATCAACAACGTATGGAGAATAGTGGAACATATCCACCACAATAGTCATCATCTACTGTCATACAGTCTTCATAACAAACATCTGATAGCAACCTGCATAGAAACAATGTTATGATATAAACTGATTTTTCTGGGACAATCTTTCTCTCACATCTGTGAGCTCTGAAAGAATATCTGCCTCAAAATAGTGGAACATATCCACCACAGTAGTATATCTCTATTGTCTGGAGAGAGGTAGTCTCCATAACAATCATCTGATGCCATCCTGCACAGAAAATATTGTTAAAAATAAACTGAATCATCTGGGCCAATCTTTCACTCACGTTTGTGAGATTTGAAAGAATATTTGCCCTCATCAGCAATGGGCTATCTGCCCTATTCTTCTCAAACAAGGAAGAAGGATTGCTTCTGATTTCTGAGCATGGACCATTCCTCACCCTGGGCCATTCTTCCTACACTAATCAAAGTGCACCCTGGACAAAATGTATAAACCCTAAGGAATGTCTGAGTCTGGACCATTCCCCACCCTAGGCCATTCCTCCTACACTAATCAAAGTGCGCCCTAGAGAGAATGTATAAACCCTAAGAAATTTCTGTCCTAGACGATTCCCCACCCTGGGCCATTCCTCCTACACTAACCAAAGTGTGCCCTGAAGAGAATGTATAACCCTAAGGAATGTCTGTTCCTAATTGCTGAGCCTGGACCATTCCCCACCCTGGGCCATTCCTCCTACACTAATCAAAGTGCGCCCTGGAGAGAATGTATAAACCCTAAGGAATGACTGTCCTGACCATTTCCTCTGTTAACCACAAGAGGAAAAGACTGTCCTGCATCAACCTCCAAAACAGACCGTTCCTCATGTTAACCACAATGAGAAATCGTTGTCTGGCAAGGCGGACCAGTCTTCTTGAGTAACCTTCAAGAAGAGAGACTGCCCTAGACCACTCCCCATGTTAACCACAATGGGTAGTCATTGTCTATGATACATCAATAATTAGACTACCTCCCATGTTAACCACAATGGGAAGTCACTGTCTGTTAGAGATCTCAATCCACTTTCCGAACAGGAAAGCATCTGTCTAAGATGGACTATTTTTCAAATTTAAGGATGAATGTCTTCAATAATGTTTTCAGTGCTCCCTCCTAACTTGGAGAGTCATTTCTTCCTTTTCCAATAAGAAGGAAGTTGTTTCCACGAGCTCTAGCTTGAGTACACAAACTCTTTCATCTTGGATAGAAGTTTTACCAAAATGTATGCTTATCTGCTCATCTATGGAGATATGTATTGGAGAATCACTTTCTCCTTTCTGGACTTCATCATGGATAATGTAATGCTTGTACTGTAGTTTGGAACATTGTGAAGGCTTCATGTAGATCTGAATAGTAGAGTATATCATAGTTGGAGAACTGGAACATATCCGTGTGGTACTTCTTCTGTCATCATGAGATCTGATCTTCTGAGTAGTCATCTTGATGTTATAGGAAATCTTCACCACGCTTCTGCTGTGCACTGGAGGTTCTCCACCAAGTTGTCTTCTTCTTATCTGCATATAGAAGTATATTTCTGGTATGCCTCAAAGTCTTGAGATTCCTCTGCATGTGCTCTTTACTCAATTTCTTCTGGAGAACATTCTTTGCATTCATCTGATGTAGAATTCTGACTCATGGATGTTGCGGATAATATAATGACTTATATAGAGATAAGTCTGGTGTACTGGAACAATCAATCATCATAGTCTCCTCCCTCCATCTGAGAGAACCTCTGGTTCTGGATCCCGCAATGCTTTCATTCATAAGTCTTCCCTACACTGTTCTTCATCACGACTTTCAGTTCTTCTACTTGATTGCTTTTAGTGAGTTCATATCAGGCTGGTAATCTTGTGATTTTTGATACAATGACTGGTTGTTCTGGTTCTTCTTTTTCTTTCTTGGAATCTTTGTGTTCTTCTTCATGTTTTTCTTTAACTCTTTTGCGTCCATGGAGTTTCTTATAGATTCCATGCCCTAGAGATTCCACTTCTTACCTTCATCATCGGTTCATGGATCTGGATGGACAACCATAAATACTTTAAGGCTTTTCTTCAAAGAGGTCTTCTTCTGTAGTTGAGCTGAACACGTACTGTCTGTCATGACTGCTACCATGGATATATACATTTCATCATCTTCAATGGATCATAGGATTAGCTCCCTCCTAATCCTTGCTTCATGTAAGAGTGCATATAATCTTCGTCTGACTGAGTCCATGCTTTCGTCTCGGTCCTTATTGTCTTCTACAATATATAATAGAGTCCACGCTTCCATCTGCAACCTTATTGTCT
>ML791966.1:240986-292716 GCA_009831015.1 Picea engelmannii
TTATGGAATCCACTATGATACTCATGGCATTGATGTCAACGTCTTTGAACTTCTCCATAGCTGCAATGTTCTGCGGTTCCTTCTCTTCTCCTTCTTTAAACTCTGGCTTCACGATCTTTCCTTTCACAATATCCAACACTTTAATCTTAGCAAGGATGAGGTCAATCCTTGTCTTCCATGCTCTGAAATTAGAGGCTCCATCTAGCTTGTTCTCAGACTTCATAGAGTTCATCATGGCTTGCTTGACTTGGTCAAACCCTAGATTTGACCAGAAATTCAACCTTCACGTCTTGGCCTTCTGAGAGTACCAGGAGATGCGTTGGGCTAGGGTGCACTTGATCTATCTAGAGATTAGGTCAATCTCATCACTTAAGGTGCCTCGACAAGAGGTTTAGGGTTTCTGCAACTGCTTCTGCTAGTAACCCTAGCTGCAGTGCTTTTGGAAGCTGCTCCTGCTAGTAACCCTAGCGGCAGTACCTCAATGAGCTCAATGTCTAGTGGCTATGTTTCCTTCCAGCGTTTTAGGCTGACTGAAGGGGTGTGGGCCCATAACCTGTTATAATATAGAAGATGATGTACTCGTTTTACCATTGACGATACCCTCGTCACCCAACCATAGGCCGAAGCCACCCTCCGAGCACCTTAACCTTGACTGAGAATTCGTCCCAAAGCAAACCCTAGGCTAGATAGCCAAACAAAGGGTAGCGCACCTTTCCCCAAGGATAGCGCATCACAAAAAGCTGATCAGATAGTCCAAACCCTAGCCAAGAGATATTCAAGCCAATACTGAAAACTTGTTGTTGTTGCACCTGCACCCGCAGCTCTCCTCCACACGTGCGCACCAAACTAGGAACTGCAATTCTAAGATGTGTCAAAAATGAGAACTGGAGCCCTATATTTATACTGGTTCTGCCAGATTTGCTGGGGCCAACTTCTCCTTCTGGATATGTGTTTATTCAGTATATTATTATTATTTCTGGCCGGACTTCTTCTCTTGGAGGCTAATAACCTAATATAAATTATCTTCTTGAGCCAACAAGACTTCTAAGGTTATTAGCAAACTCATTAGGGTTTTCTCTTGCTTTCCGGAGTCTTCTATTCTCGTCAGGTTCACACGTGGAGGTAAATACCTCCCGCAGCTACCATAATATTAACACAACATTGGTCACGTGGATCCAAATATGTAGAATCGACCAAAACAACATCCATTAGTACTAGAGAATAACAAAATTGAAGAAGAATGTGCAAAGAAGGCTCTTGTTTACTCTCTAGGATGTTCCCTACGTGAGGTGGAGCAAAGTCATCAAATAGAAGATGGAAGTGGTTGTCATCCCAAAAATGATAACTATCCATATACCAATCATCACATTTGACCTTCCAATAAGACCAACCATATGTTTCTTGATTATATTCTTCTATGACACAATAACCAATGATCTCCATGTTATAACTCTCCATATACCAATCATCACAATCATCCTCGTTATCATACTAAGCATATATTTCTTGAGTATATTTTCTCGTGATCTGAATGTACATGGTATCCCTAATATATCTCTCTTGCTCTGCAAGTATGATCTCTTGAATATTTTGAAATTTTGTTTCCATATCTCGTTGCATATTTTAAAATTTGGCCTTGAGGGCTTCCATATCTCGTCACAAGTCCATATAGAAAAAATATCCACTTTATTAATCTGAAATCCTTAGGGTAGGGAAACACTATACAATAGATCCTATTAAAGAAGTGATCCACTCATGTTCGTTTGCCTCTTCAAGGGGGAAACCTCCTAATGAACTACCACTCCAAATACAATACTTCTTAACTTTTCCATTACATTGTTTGAACCCATTTATATAGTGCTACCAACCACCTGAGAACATTCTAGAGGAGGAACCTTCTAGTAAGTCCTCTTACATTTATTGCATTCACACTAGGCTTCATTTATTAAAAGTGACCTTTATACATAACAATACTTATCTACTATTATGAAGTGTAGCTAGGGGGAATAATATGGGGTACCTAGGGAGGTACCGAAGGGAAATAATAGTAGATAAGTATTGTTATGTATAGAGGGCACTTTTAATAAATAAAACATACTGTGAATACAATAAATGTAAGAAGACTTACTAGAAAGTTCTGTTTCGAGCAATTTCCTTCTGTATCCATTGAAATACTAACAAAGAATCTCCAAAAATTTGAATGTTTCACACCCTGATCTTATGAACTAATCTTATAACCAACTTAAAAATCATTAATTCACATAAATTGTTGATTTCCTAACCAATCCCTACTTTAAATGAAATGATGTATATTAGACTTACATAGAGTATTCTACCTGTCGTATATACCTACTTACTAACATAATAAGAAAAAATAACAAAGAAAGATACAAAAACACTCTCTCATTAAAAACCACAAATTCTTCTCCATGGGTATCGTCATGTGCATATGTGTACCAACTTTTGTTTTTGGAACTTAGCAGCATAGGTGAAAAGCGTTATTACACATTTTGCATTTTCAAAAAGCACAATTTCTGTTGTGGGGATAAAAAGGCACGTGTTGTACATAAGCTTGGAAATTGTCCTTACATTTATGAAAGACCTGAACTCTAAAGAAGTTGTCGTGCATATCAAAGTGTTTTTTCAATTTATAATGTAGTCATCAACATTTATGTGAAAATAATCAACATTGTATATATAATAAAAATTACAATTGTAGAAATAGAAATATATATACATATGTATATATATTTTAAAAACTTTGCAATTGCATAGAAAAGGAATATGTTCTTGTATTTGTGGAAGATCGTGAATCCTAAAAATTCCCGTGCGTTTCAATGTGTTTTTTTCATTTACAACATAGAAAAAGGCTCTCGTGTATTTCAATGTGTGTTTTAAAAAAAAGAATTATAATGTAGTCATCAACATATGTGTGAAAATAATAAAAAAAATAAATTATAATTTAGTCACCAACATATGTGTGAAAATAATCACGAGTGTAGGATTTTTTTTGTCTCGTTGATAAAAGAGGGGTGGCAATATTCTTTTTGCAAGGTTTGATTGACCTTATTTATAATATTTTAATTCTTTTGTAAGTTGTCATTATGTGAATTAAAAGAGGGGTGGCGATATTCTTTTTCCAAGGTTTGATTTACCTTATTTATAATATATTAATTCTTTTGTAAGTTATCAAGGTGTGAATTAGTTTTTTGGGTGACTTGTCACGATGTAAACACAACATGGTGATAAATAAAGTTCCCAAAATTTAATGTCAACCATACCTTTTTACTTAGACGTTGATTATTAGTTAAAAACGCTGTAAAAAAAATCTTTTCATTAAAAAACTAACACTAACCCATATGATAGTTGATTTTAAAAAAGTGAAAGTGTTCGATGTTGATTGATAGTTTAACAAAGACTTTAACAGAAATAATACTTTTCGATAAGAAATCTCACAATGTGTGATAGTACATTTAAAAAAATGGAAAGTGAATATTAACCATATATTTGAAAAGACTAGATTTTATAATATGAATATGATTTTTTTTGGTTTAGACATAAGTTTTAAGGAATATTTATTCTTAAAAATATTTAAAAGCTCTGCCTAATTTTAACTAGTATATAATGGGTCCCATCTATAGAAAATTCTCGATAATTGAAATCGAGAAAAGGGATGTAACTATTTTAAGAGGATTTTAAAGTTTCAAAGCTTTTTTTTTACTTCTAAAATTTGTTTAGTCGATAAAGTTAGTGGAAGTGGTGATATTTTTGATTAACTGTGGTAATTTTTTTTTTTTTAATTTTGCTTCTCATCATGTTCTTGGATTTTATTCAACACATGTCATTATTAATGTTGAAAGTGTATTTAAAATTACTATAATATAATATTATTATTATGAATTTTAAAGTAACTAAATTTTAATTTAACATAAGTATATGGGATGTTTAGATGGTAATCAATATAGAATCATGAGTGGAGTTAATTGGTTATAATTCAAATTATTAAGAGAAGAGTGTTTTTTTTTTGTAAGTGAGTGTAAGAAGTTGTATTACTGTAGAAAAGATTATGATACAAAAAAGGGGGGCTTCTTGGCCTTCCTAGTAGGAAACCAGACCAGGGGTTCCCGAGTTGCGCTTACTGATATATACGAGGGGTGGGACTGGTCTGCTACCAAAGGAAATCAGGTCAGTCCCACCGTAACCAGTTTGAAAAGAAAAAGCAGAAAATACATAAAAAAGACGCAGAGATTGCGCACTAGGCCCGAGAGGCTAGTGGCCGAACTAATCAGAGAGCTAACTATTCACTCATCCAAGACAATGATGTGTTTCTTCCCGTCATCCACTTGGTTCTTGCTATCCTCCTTCTAGGAAACTGTGCGAGTCTTCCTGATGTGGGCTGACACACTGTGTCCATCGGCTGGTGTGATTTCCATGTGGTGGACATAGTTCAGATAGAGGTGAAATTGAGCAACCAACCACTCCACCTTAGATTGTTGATCCTTCTTGACCTCAACTAACAGCTTGGTAATAGTTTCCAGGCTACTGAGGCGACTCAGGATTTTGTCCAACATTTTCTTGTGATCTGAGTTAACCTCCCGTCTGGCTTCTTCCATTTTCGAACTCACTTTGTCGATCATCATCTTAGTTAGCCACGCCATCTCCATTGTTTTATGGTAGAGGGTTTCCCTGGGTTGTGTGGCCCCCAGATCAATTACCCAGTCTGCTTCATGTGCCAGTGCATCCCAAGCTTTGCCTTTGCGTTTTTCTTTGATTTCCTTTTCCCAGCGGGTGATGGTCGCTTTTCCTTTCGACGCAACCAGAGTTTGGAAGGTGCCCTCCGCATCTTTTGTAACTTGCTCCATTCTTGACACCCATCGTGGACTATTCGATACTTCCTTTCCCAGGGGATTCCTCTTCCTGTGCATGCGCTTCATTCTCACCATCCCGTTTGGTCTGTCACAGCTCCTTTGCTGGTTACTTAGCCTGTACCTCACTTCACAGGGATTCTTCCTTTCCATGCCCTTGTATCTGTGGTAGCCTCTATAATTGCGCTCCTTCTGTTTGCGGCTATTCCTATTGTCTTTCCTCTTATTGATCTTCTCCGACTACGATCTTGTCTTGCCAATCATGGCTTGTCCGTAGTGGTGATCCCTCCCGTCCTTTTTCCCAGTGGTGGTTCGTATGATCATGATGACTCGACCTTTATCCCTATGCGGATCCCTGCCCCTGCTCGCTTGAGATCCTACTGTGCTGCTCTTCGTACCTGTACTTTGGCCTACAGGATCAATTTTGAACCATGTCACTATCTCATGCCTTACCTCACTTGTTGCATGCGGTTTGTCGTCTGTACTTTCCCTTGTGATTTCCCCGCAATTCTTTATGTCACAAGGGTATTGCTTCCGTACCCCCGCTGGTTGTTTATGCTGATCCTGCATGGTCATTGGTGATCGAGTGTTCGACAATCATTTCCTTCCTGGGTCCTACTTGCCTACCGCCAAGCCTTGCACTGCCCTTCTCGATGTGACCTTCTTTGCTTAACCTGCCTTCATGGTCTTTTGTTGCTAAGTGGATGCAGTATGTTTTGAGTTGGTCATTTGGGAGGTTGATCTAGGTAGTGTGTAGTTTCGAACCTTCCTTTCCAACTCCCTTGTTGGCTAGTCTATTCGCCAATCCATTCGCTGACCTGCGAACCCAACGCAACTCCACTGTGTTCAGAGTTTTTAGATGCTCCTGGATTTTCTGTAGGGAGAGAGCTAGGCGCCAGTGTCTCTAAAACTTGCCCACTCTAGTACCGTTCTGGAGTCTCTTTGTCGTATTGATGACTAGGTTGGAGTCACCTTCCACGATAGTGTTTGTCATCCTTTCGTGCCTTAGGATTTCAAGGCCAAGATCTAGGGCTCCAAATTCCATTGCGTTGTTGGTTGAGTTCCCCAAACTCCCAGCATACAGCCGGATGACGTTACCATGACTGTCTCGGATCACCCCTCCCATCCCTACCACTCTTGGGTTTCCTCTTGCCGCCCCGTCAAAATTTATTTTGAGGAACCTTAACGGAGGGGGGGTTCCAGTTGCGGTCTCCTAGTTGGAGTTTCAGATCCCACCCTAACGTTGTGCTATTACGCCCATATTTTAGGTGAAATAACTCTAGGATGCAGGAGTCCTGATTTGTGGTTTGTGTTGTTTCCTTCTTGTAGTTGCAGGTCTGCACCATTTCTCGTATTTGTGAGATAATTACATCCTTGAGTTTTCTCTCTGGTAGGCTTTCATTCTTGAAGATACGTTGATTCCTCTCCTTCCATGTTTCCCAGATGATCATCCTCGGTGTTAGTTTCCAGCATAGGTTCACCTATTCATTTTCGTTGTAGCTGTCATTCCAATTGTTGATGGTTGTGCTCATGTTGCCCCAGATTTTATTGGACTATCGGTAGATGCCTGTCGCCCAATCCCATAGCTCTGATGTGTAACTGCACTCATCGAGGAGGTGATTGGTTGTTTCCTCCTTAGCTTGACAAAGGTGGCAATGAGAAGGGCCTATGTAACCCCTTTTCCTGAGGTTTTCCCAGGTTATAATTCAGTTGTGGAGAAATAACCACTTGAACATTTTGATTTTTGGCCATTGAGGGCTGCTCCATATCTTTCCCCACTGTTGTGTCGGGTCCTCTTGAACCCGGTCCGCGATGTAAAACCGTGCTTCTTTTAAGTTGAATTCCCCACCATTTTCCCTGTCGCACCTTAATTGGTCCTCGTCCTCTGAGATTGCAATTTTCCTTTTCCCCAATTCCTCTTCCACTTCTTTCGCTAGAGTTGCGATATGGTCTCTATTTTGTGGATCGAATTTGTCCCAGTTTCTCCATCTGTCGTTATCATTTCTTGGCTTCCAATAGTGATGGATTGTTGTTTTTCCTTGCACAATCATTTCCTGTTGGAGCTCCTCCCTATCCGGATTTTCCATTCTGGGTTCCTGTTGCCAAGCATCCTCCTAGAATCTGGCAATTTGACCATTTTTGACTTCCTAGAAGCTGTGTTTATGAATCAAGTTCTTGTTGCACCATGCGAGGTTCTAGATGGCTGAGCCCTCCCTTGTGCCCATGAGTCAAATTTGGTCTTGATTATTGATGTTCGGGGCATATTTGGCCTTCCATAGGTTTGCCCATGGTATTGATTTGTCCTTGACCCATATCCACCAGAGTTTTGCCCCGTAGGCTTCGTTGGTTATCTGTGGGTCTTGTAACCCCATGCCTCCTTTGCCTTTTGGTCGAAAAACCTTCTCCCAGGCTACTAGGGCCCATTTCTTTTTGTTTTCAGCATGTCGCCATAGTAAATTTCTTTGAATGGCTCTTATATTTTGAAGTATTCCTTTGGGAGCAGGGGACATTAACATCATATACGCCGAAATTGCTTGTAGGACCGCTTTGGTGAAGATAAGTCTCCATGCCAGGTTGAGAGCTCTGTAAGTCGAATTTTTTACCCTCTCCTGCAATTTGTTGATCACTCCTTCCCATGTTTCCATTTTGCAGTCTATGTCCATCAGGGGGATTCCCAAGTATTTCATTAGGAGCGTTTTGTGTTCAAACCCCATAATGTTGGCTAGGTTTCTTTGGATTGCAGGATTAGTGTTGAAGAAATAGATCATGGATTTAGAGTGGTTGATCTCCACCCCTGAAGCTTCCCCAAAATCTTCTAAAATTATTTTATAGGTTTTTGCTTCCTTGACCTTGGGTGTGCCATGGAGAAGGGTGTGATCAACGAACTGTTGGTTTGTGGAGGTTGGACAGTCTTCGAAGGGTTTGATTCCTTTTAGTTCTCCTGCTACAGTTGTGCTTTTTATGCTTCTGCTAAGTCCTTCCATCATCAGAATGAACAAGATGGGGGACAACGGGTCTCCTTGTCTGATGCCTCTTGAAGGCCAGAAGAGTTTTGTTGGGGCTCCATTAATTAGGAGTGAGTAGCTTGTCATTGAGACTAGATTGACAATCCAGTTGATCCAGTGTTGTTCAAACCCAAAGGCTTCCATCATTTTGGCTATATAGTGCTAGCTAATCTTGTCATAAGCCTTTGTCAGGTCAAGTTGGATTATCATCCCCCCTATCCTTCAAATTTTTAGCGCGTGTATAACTTCATGGGCATGGATGATGTTATCCAGTATTTTTCTTCCTTCTACGAAACCCGCTTGCTCCTGTGAAATCAGTGTGGGTATTTTTCAGTCTATTGGCTATGACTTTGGAGATTATATTGTAAACAACATTGCATAAAACTATCGGCCTGTAGTGATCTGGGGTCCTTGCTTCATTTTCTTTTGGGATTAGAGTGATCATTGTGGCATTTAACGCTTTCAAGATGGAGGTCGAACGTCTGGAGTCTTCCACCACCCCATAAACATCATGTTTAACCACTTCCCAACAGGCTTTGAAAAATTCCACTGTGAAGCCATCTGGGCCTAGGGCCTTTCCATTGGGCATCTCCTGGACCACTTGGTCGATTTCCTCCTTTGTTATGGGTTTGTTTAGATTGATATTGTGTTCCTTTGTGACCATCCTGGGGATGCGTTGAGTTATCATTTGTATGGCCTCAATTCTGTCTTGGTTGGGTTCCTAGGCTATCCTCTGGAAGTGATTGACCAAAGTATTTTCAATTTCCTTGTGGGATTCTCTTTCGATCCCATCCCGATCCCTAATTTTTCAGGATTTTGTTGTGGGTTCTTCTTGCAATGGTGGTTTTATGAAAAAACCTGGTATTCTGCTCCCCTTCCTTTAGACACATGATTATGGACTTTTGGCGCCAGAGAGTTTCTTCCTGTTGGCATCTTGCTTCCCATTCTTGGGCCATTTGGATCTCTTCTCTTTTTCGATCCTCTATGTAACCATCATCTATGCAGAGTTCTTGGAGTATCCTCATTCTATCCTCGATATTTTTTTTCTCTTGGTTTATGTTCCCAAAGATTTCCTTGTTCCACTCTTTGAGTTTGTGTTTGATGTACTTGAGTCTCTTATAAAGTTTGAACATCCTTGTCCCTTGATCCGGTAATTCCTCCCACTACCATTGGTTGATGTGCTCCTTGAAGGTGGGATGTTCGATCTAGAATTTCTCAAATCTAAAAGGTCTGTTCTTCAGAGTGGTTTGGAAGTTTGCTTCCAATTGGACTGGCCAATGGTCTGAACCCCCCCATGGCAAGATGCTGCAATCTAAAGTTAGTCCCTCTATAATGATGGATTTCGACACTAGGAATCTATCTAGCCTTGTAGCTACTTGGTAGTGATTACTTCGTTTTTTATACCAGGTGAAATGGCCATTGCTGGTTTAGATGTCTACCATCTCCACTGCATCAATGAAAGCTGAGAATTCCTCTGCATCACTATCCAGTCTCCTGGTGCCCCCTTTTTTCTCTGCAAGTGTCGTGATTATGTTGAAGTCCCCTGCCAATATCCAGTGGAGGTTGCGGGATCTGGCCTTTAGATTTTCTAGGTCTACGAGCATTCTCCTTTTTTCCTCCAACCTCTGGGGACCATACACATTAGTGCATAGAATCACCTCGGTGTTACCTATAATTTGCATGTTAACCGAGAGTGTGTGTCTCGTAGCTTCAATTGCTAGTAGGTTCACTGATTGTGGGTTCCATAAGGTGAGAATACTGCCTTCCATCTGTTGGCCTTCGATAGCCAACATCTAGTACTTGCTCCATTGTTTTTTACTGATTGTTTCCATTTTGTCTACAATGCATTTTGTCTCTTGAATGAAACAAAGGTCAGATTGTTCATTCCTTAGTCTATTTTTAAGTATTCTTTGCTTTCTTGGGTTGTTTAAGCCTCTTATATTCCATGTGATAATATTCATTTAAACATGTGGGGGGGAGTTGGGAAAGAGTTTTTTTATCTTACCTGAATTTATCAGTAGGGCTCCTAGTTCTTGTAGGATTGTGCTGTTTGATTTCCTGCCTTTCTTTCGCCTCATCTGCTTGAGTGAATGATGTGGGCTTCCCTCTCCTACTTTGATTCCAAGGTGTCCTATCTCACCGTGTGTACGCTCGATCCCTATAGATTTTACTTCCTCCCTTAGAAAGAAAAGGTATTGGATTCGATCTAGTTGCTCCACTAGCACATTGTCTACTCCCTGCTTTTTCCATTGCTCCAGGATGTTCGAGAGATTTATGCCTTCCCTTTCCACAATGTCTCTGAGATCAGGATCTGGCGTGCCTACCTCGCTTGGTGCCATATACTAATCTTCATATGCCTCATGCATTGGGGTATTGGCATCTGCGATTCCTCCTTCCATAGGACTTGTGCTACCTCCATGTTCTCTCTTATTGCCTGGAATATTGGTGTTCTCCTGAGTTGCTTGTTCCCTAGCTACTCTATCTTTTGTATTTTCCTTTCCTCCTTCTTCCCCTTGGTTAGCCCTATCCCACCCTTCTGGTCTAGTCCTGGATTTCGGGTTGCTTTCTGTTGGGGCTTTGCTTGGTTTCCTGTTTGATCTATTTTTGTGGTTCGGTTTTACAAACTTGTCCTCATCCTGCTGCGCTTTGGTGTTTTCCATTTCTTGTTTTTTTTCGAGCGAACATTCTCTGATTAAGTGTCCATGTTCATGGCATCTTCTGCATCTAAATGGGAGCTTCTCGTAATCGATGCTTTGTATCCATTCCTCATCCCTGAATTCCAGGCTTATGGCTTCCGGGAGTGCCCCTAACACATCCATCTCTATGTAGATCCTTTCATAGGATGTATATCTCCCTTTTAGGGTTGCTTCTGATGTCTTAACATATTTTCCAATTTTGTTCCTGATTGCTTCGAAGGTGGACGACAACCGATAGTCTAATGGTAAGGAGTAAAACCTTAGCCAAACTGGAACATTTTTAAAGGTTTCTTTCTTTGGGGAGAAGTTTTCCTTCCACGACTGCATGTACAACCCTGTTGAGGCATGGAAATATGCCCCCCCTCAAAGGCTTTATCCCTGTCCTCCAGGTTCATGAAGACTGTTGTGAAGAATCCTTTCGAACCTAGGTGGAGTTCCACTTCTCCACTTGGCTTCCAATGATATTTTACCAGTTGCGCAACATTCTTTCTGTGGGCCACAACCCCATGAACTTGCAGATTAGTGCATGCATCTTCATCTGGTCCTGATAGAGTTACGTTTGCGTGTCTTCCAATATAACCTTGGGTATCATTGTTGTTTTAGGTTTGCATGGGTTGCGCCCATCTACCCCACTGGGGTTCGCTGGTTCCTGCACAACCTTCTGGGTTTCTCTGGTTTCCACCCCACACGATCCCTTTTTTCCTGGTTGCTCTCCTGGTTCTTTTCTGATCCTGATCCCGAGGTGCTTGTCAACAATTCTTTGAAACCAATGCCCCGTGGGCCTTTCCCATTGTCCACCACTACCTGCTTATATGATGGGGTGCCATTCCTGCTGCCTTTGGTAACCATTCTGTACTCTATTGAGACCGCGACTGTCAAACCCTAGCTTGCGGATTTTTCAGCCCGTAATGGATGATTCAATCCAATGATTATTAAGAGAAGAGTGTTATCTTCCACATCTAGAATCATTTCAAGTAACATGTTGAGATTTTAATGACTATATAGTTTTAATGAGTATATTGTTTTATTGTTCTTTAACTCTAAAGAATCAAGTTTAGTTTAGGTATTATCCTCAAAATGAGAAGAAATGTTGGATGGGCTTTCCCAAGATATATATTTCATGGAAAAAATAATTATGAATTGAAAGTGCAATTTTATTCAACGCGAGTGTATTTGAAATTATTAAAATATAAGTATATCGTGAGTTTTGAAGCACCTAATTCTTGATTATGTTGAAGGTGGTTTTTAAGGGGGGTAATACTACTCAAAATCTTGAATTGTTTCTTTTGGGGAACCTATTACCGATATCCGCTTATACACCTATCCTCTAGGTCCATCCACTAGTTAGAGGAAATTGAAGAAGCAATAGACAAACTGAAGATAATAAGTCAAGGATCTGTAGGCAATTGACAACATTCCTAGGAGATGTTGAAGTCATCAACCTCGTTGGGATCTCTTTGGGTTTTAGGATATTATCAAGATGTTCTCAAATCTTTGTCGATACTTCCTATAGGGTAGTTGGCTCAATCTCCTCAGTCAATGATCAAGCATTAAGTGGAGTTTGAGGCCCCTTGTCACTTTTGGCCTCAAAACTCTAAGGTTATGGAGGTCACATCAAGGGGACTACATGCATGTTATTCTTGCCATGAATTTTATTCTCCAAAGCTATGTCAAAACAAAATAAACACCTATTTAATGTGGTTTGACCCTCTATACATGTTTAAACTCTTAAATGGAAATGGAGATAATATGAGAAGGAATATTGTGAAGTATTATAACATGATATGAAGTGTGGAGGAAGAGTTGTAGGGATGTTTAGGCTGTTCATGGATACTGTGTGAGCCTAAACATGGGCTACAATCCTCCCACCAATGGCTTCATGGAAAGCAAAAATCCCCAAACAGAACATGACATGGCACACCCCATGAATGAGTCAATGAGCATTTACATGTAAATAATTCCTCGGAGTTCCAACAACAAATAACATGAGAATATACATAGATGCATTAATACAAGCATGCATAGAGGAAAAGTGATGAAATTAACATATGTTGTAGCATCTTTATGTGCAATAACTCCATTCTTTTATGTGGCATGAGGCTATCGTTGGTGTTGGAACAATGACACACATATATATTGTGATCGTTGTGTGAACGTTTATATGGCACATTCACAGGGAATAATTACATCAAGCATTGTTGGATTGCATATTTAGACTCAACTAGGAGTAGACGAAGAGTCGTAGATCTCACTTGTCCCACATGGATTACACTTCACCTTCCCCAAGACACACGTACCAAACAACAATTGCCATGTGAACAATCTTTGTCAGCTTCGGTTTTGGTGGAATAACTCAAACCTTGCTGTAATTGTGCACCAAGTGATCACCCAACCCTAGATTACTTATGCCATCAACAATTACTTAGGTAAGTAGTTGTTTAGTTAAATTTGAATATGTTGGGCACAAATCGATGCACATAGATCATTTTATTTCATATTCAATCGATGCTCACTAGGAATGATAAATTCAATTATGTTACTATTTTATCTTCAATTAGTTTTGTAAAAAATAAGTGCAACATGTCCTACTGGAGGGATGCATGTGTCCATGGTGACATTAGAATTGTCTTGTTCATAGTCATAATGCTCATGATCCTCACAAGTAACATAGAGGTATGAAAGGGTTATCTAAAGTTACATGATCCATCTACACATTAACTCTTGATCCACTTAAGATTTGGAGGGTTGTAATCAGAACCAAAACTAGGTAGCTCACACTTATATCTTGGTTTGATTTATTCAACACCGAGATATTTTTTGGGGCAAAATTTCACCAATTGGGTATTTTTGGACCATTTTCTGGAAAAAGTATTCATCAATTTGGTTGAAAATTCACCTATTTTTTACATAGATATGATTAAATTGATAATATTCACCAAAAAATTACGAGTTTTAAAAGCAAACTATATGTTTTTTTATTGAATATTCTCCCACACATCTATATGTTTGATTTTTCAAATCAAAATAGTCACCTATAATACTATACATAGGTATAAAATTTGAATCCTTAAAAATTACCCTATTCAACACGTGTTAATCTCGAGACACTTAGACAACGATAGTAAAAAAACAAACCAAATAGTTGAAATTGAGCTAGGAGAGGAGAGCATAAAAGATTTGATAAGAGAGCATACAAGATTTGATAGTGGTAAATGCCATTCCAGGGCATCATAAGATATGTATAACTGAAGACTATCATTTCACATATATGTAGTCACACAAAACATTTCACAAAGAGAGGAGAAAGGTTAAACAAATAAATATACTCACCCCGCACCCAATTATTAAAATGTCGTAGATGAATTGTAATTTACTTAACACAAATTTATTTATATGGACTCTCATGAACAATCAAAGCCCAAGGTTAGCTAGTGCAAACGTAATCATTTGTAAACACACACAAGAAAGATATTATCTATATAGTGAAAAAGACTCTTCGTAAAAACAATTTTAATTAGTATGTAAGGCACTTTTTATTTTACTAATATCATGACAAACAAATATTTGAAAAAATCATTTTAGCCAAATGACCTAGGTAATTTTTCCAATACCTCTAAAAGCTATATAACTATTGAAAATCTAAATCACAAATTTAGATATAGGTCGCCTAGGTTTGATTTACCTTTATATATTTATGATGTAAGACTAGCATACCCCCTAAATGGGTGAATGAGAATGTCGAAGTAGTTTAAGGAAGATTTTCATATTAGTATGGTTAATTGAAATCATTAAGGAAAATTGAAAAATATATGGGTTCATTATGGAACGGCTTGGTAGCTTCCAAATGATAGTAATTATGGGTAAGAGGAGAGACAAATGGTATTGCCGACTCGATAGGGTGATGAAGACGATAAAGGGAAGATAAATCTAACTGATTCGAAGGGGAAAATGGAGGAATCATACATAGGGTAAATTTGTCCATTTGGTGGTTTTGTTAAATGTAAAATCGATGCCTTATGTTATTGTTTTTCCTTTATTAACTTCAAAGGCAATTCAGGGAGTAAAATTAATAATAGTTAAGTTTCCTTGAAAATATATCTATACATATCTAGGGATAATAAAGCATATTTATAAATTATTTTTATAAAATAATCTATGGAAATATTTTATAAATATACTCTATTTTATATATAATATGCATGTTGGATCATATACATATATAATGTTTCTTAAATATTATGTAAATATGGTTAATTCCAAGTTAAGCTCTTTAAAAAAAAATATAGAATGCATCATTATAATGTGAGGAATACTAAATATCATAAATGTTGTTAAATGCTCCTTGCAAAATCTGAAGTGTGCAAAGTACTGTCATCCCTGTCACGATGCTTATGTTGGGTCATGAATCAAGTACCATATTAAATCCACAAAAGTTGTGTGGCATGATATTAATGAATCTTTCTACTAAACATTCAAAAAAAAGAACATGTTTGATACCAAATTATATTTCCATACACTGATGGATTGTAAGGCGAACATGAAATTAATGAAACAATCTTATACAAGTAGCAGTGTATACAAATGGATATTCAACAATTTTTGCAGTTGATCTGAAGTAAATGCATTCTTATTGCAACTGACCCGAAGTAAATGCATTATTATCCCATATAACATGGTAACATGTAAGTTTGATTTTGGCCTTCTAGTTAGAATGACTGTATAGTTGAAAACTAAATTCTATCAGAGTGCACAATGCCCCTGTCATCTTACTATACAATGAATAACAATGCCAAATCTCGTGCCTCTAGTTCAGGGTAGGGTTTAAAAATCAGTGTTGAACTTGGTATCATGAAGGTCATACCGTAATAATAAAAATCTAAATAAGAGTCAATGCAAGGCCTCTTTTGCGCCATTTAAGTGCAAAAGAGATTAAACTTTCAAGAGGTCATTGATACTGAAATGCAATGAATTCAACAGAGAATATCTGAAGAATCTGACTAGCCTTCCTGCAATATTCAGTGATGAGACCATGGAGATTTCCATGGGAGGATTCGAGAAAGAGATTGGAAAGGGAGGATTCACGATAGTTTATGAAGGAATTTTGAAGGATGGTATACCTATGGCCATCAAATGTTTAGCGAACCAGTCCAGGCGGGGACTAGCGAATTTTTGTGTAAGAGTCATCACCATATCATCCATCAATCATTACAATCTTGTGAGATTGCATGGTATTTGTGTAGAATGTGCACATCCTATTCTGGTGTATGAATTCATGGCCAAAAAGTCTCTTAATAGATGGTTGTTCATCTTAGACAAGTGACTTGATTGGAAGACTATATATTCAATTTCTCTCGATACCACTCAAGGACTTGCCTACTTGCACAAGGAATCGAGGCTATGTATTCTTCATTTGGACATCCAACCTTACAACATTTTACTAGATGATAATTTCAAGGTGAAAGTGTCCGATTTTGGTTTGGTGAGGGTAGTGCCGAAGCAATATTCAAAGAAGATCTAACACCTATCTCTGTAGAGGAGTTGCCTCTTAACGATTTCTTTTTTAGCAAGAAAAGGAAAGTCATGGTGAAATGAGAAACGCACCAAAGGTTGGGTGCAATAGCCAAAAGATACAGAGTGTTAATTGATGGAGAAGCCTTAGAAGAGGTAGAATTCGCTGAAGAGGTAGCAGGAACATTGGGGGCTTATGCAACAACCAACCAATTTTCAATGGGGACCTTTAAGGAACGGTTGAAACAAAAAGATCCGTTAATTAGCAAATTACAAACTCAGATAGCAGCTTTAGAGACAAATTCCAGGAATGAGGCATACAAAGACTTTGAACAAGCTAGAGCAACTAACCAACAGGAAATTGAACAACTCAAATCCAATCTCGAGCAAATACACCAGTAGGCTCAAATAAGCCAAACACAGGTCAATCAACAAGAGGAGTTAATAAAGCAATTGCAATCCAAATTAAATTCTACTGAAAGCCAGGTCATAGATATAACGGTATTCTAGACTCAAGCCAAGGAAATATGACAGAAGATAGAAGCAACTCAACAGGGTCTACTGTCTAAAGTAGAAATCATCCGGGAACATTTTCAGATGATAGATCAAGCGTTAAATAATATCACCTTAAGAGAAAGAGGAGCTAAGGTAGCTCGAGGTGTCTTCCAGGAGGCTATTATATCATCAACAAAAGAGGAAACAATCATCGCTTCCAAATTATCGATTCCAAGGCAAACCAGGGGTAACATCCTGCTAAAGACATGGGAGCATAATATAGCATAAAACAGAAAAATGGCTAAAGAAGTGAGAGATTCCTATGAAGAAACATTTGGCCTGTTGAATAAAAAATTGTTAGATCTTGATAAGGAAAGTAGCTTTGGGACGTTGGGTAAAATTAACATAGCCAAACATCTGCTAGATATTAAGGAAAATGTGGAGAGAGACCAAGTTAAAATCTCTCAGATAAGACAAGTCAACATTGTTCAAATAGATAAATGGTTGATAAAACCAAATCTACAACTATCGTCTATGATTATAGTAGATGGGAAAATAGGAGAAAGATTGCCACAACTAGAAAATAAGCATTACATTTTCGAGGCAAATGACGAAACAAAACCTTCCAAGTTGATAAGTCAGTTGGTAGAAAGGTGTATCAATTGTGTTGAACAGGGAAAAGGAAACACTTCTGGAGGCCAGTAACACAGTTGCTCATAATACCTTATTTTGGAGTTAGGAGACAAACAAAGGGAAACACCCTGCCAGCATGAGAGAAGACAAGGGATAACGAAGTGAAACGTTTCATCTTCTCATTTGTAACTGAAACCTTTAGATTGATAGAATTTTAAATGCTTAAATCTTGTATAAATATACATTTTGAGGAGGGATCAAGGGGATGCTTTTTGCCGATTGTAAAGGAGAAAACTCTCTTTATTGAGAATTAATACAAATGCAGACCAGAGATTCTACATTTCGTCTATTTTGAGTTATGTGCTCTTCTGTCCTTCCGTATTACAACGTACTTTCATATACATTTCTTTGATGAATGTTTGAATCACAATTTAGTAAAACATCTACCGTGGTTATATTTCACTTAGTAGTCTGATAACAAACAAATTTTCCTCTGTATTTACTATTAGCAAATACAAGACCTGTGTGTTGCTTAGATGCTATATTTTATACTTCATTGAAGGTTACATCATTTCACTTTCTTCTTCTGTTACAAAGTAAGATTCCTCAATAATTGATGCCTTGCTTTGGTTAGCAACTTTATGTTTTCTTTCAACTCATTCAATATTTCAAATTTAACTCAGATGCGAAAAACAACCTTTGAGCTGTGAAAATATTAATTCAATTTTAAAGAACTTTTCTCTTATAATTTCGTGGTAAGAAGCGAACATTGAAACCTTTCCTCATTTCCTGATGCTTGACATTATACTTGAAGCCTTAGTATAAACTAAGGAACAACAATGTGCATGTGGTTTTTTTAGCAGAGAATCAAATCCAAGAGTGATGTATTCAACTACAGGTTGATGCTTTTGGAGATCATTAGTGGGTGTAGGAATGTGGATAAGTCTCAACATTCGAACAATTGGTATTTTCCTTTTATTGCTTTTAACAAAGCGAGGCAAGGAAAAATGGAAGAACTAATCATGAGCCACTTCCATGGAAAACAATGTTAGTGACGGTGGCAAACATAAGTATTGGTGCATGTTTATGATGCTTTCTTATGACCATGTTAGTAATAACGTAAATTTGGAAACCAACAATTTGTGAATTTGGAGATATGACTCAAGGTCCTCATGTGTAAGAAGATCAAATATGAGAAATTCAATCACTTTAATTCATGAAAATTATGTATGACTACACAAAAAACTTTGTTTGCACTTGTGTGTTATACACCATGCTTTACAAAACATAAGACAAAATCATCATCACCATTGCAATACAGACAATTGTTTTCGTCAATTGCCTCATTGTATTCATTTTTTTAGATTTGAAGTCCTTTTCAATTTCATCTTGGTGTGTCATTAGGCTCGTGGGACAATTTATGCAGTGATAATATATGCAAAATTGGATCAAAACAAACCCTTTCGAATCTCACATTACCATGCAAAACTCCCAAAATGACATAAGCTTCTTCATTCAACTTACCTAACCCTGAAATATTCATTTTTATCTAACTCATCATAACAGTTAGTTGCAAATATTCTTATACACTTGAAATTTTGTCTAACCTTCCACACCTTCATGTCATCTCCATTCTTATCCTCATTTGAAAAGACAAGGCAAGATGGAGAAGAGTAAATGAAAAAACTATCCAATATATTCTCTTTTTTGGTATAATAGCTTTATAGGTAATTATCTTAAACAATCCTTAAATCATAAATCTTATTCATTCTTTTAATATCAATCCTATTTCAATTTTGAACTTAAAAGATTCAAAGTAGGTTGAATGAAATGTTTCATAAATTTCACTCAAAATTGTGTATTGAACATACACATTTCTCTCTAATTCGTATCATTCACATATGCAACCACTTTTAATATTTGTGAACCTCTTCAAAACTCAAACAAGAAACCTCCTTTGTTTTTCTGCTTCCTTTGTTTATCGTGGACTGTTTCTTTTTTGGTTTGTTTCTAGGAACTTTCTTAGGCTCTTAGATTGATTTTTTTCTATATATGAATCCTTTGTTTGTGGGAGTTTATTATCATGTTTTCATGGTAATTCAAGACTAGGCAGATCGAATATTATTTTCTTGTGTTCCGGTCCCTATTGTGGAAAGTATTATGAAATCCCTAGTTAGCCGGTCTTGTCATGATAATGATTCTCTTGGCGATGTAATTTTTTTTTATCTTTAATATAAGTTTTGCACGAATTTTTTTGTTGGAAAAAAGAAACCGGCGAGCCAAAAACAACATCAACGAATGAAACAAGCTCCTTTGAAAGAGACCACATCTTTTTTGACGTACTGATATTTTATAGCTAGAAGCCTCACGTGGCAAGGTTGTCAATCATTTAATAAAACTAATTAAATAGTCAGATTGAGAACACAACTCATTACGTAACTGGTTCAATATCCCTACACCTCCCCACCTCCCCAATCTTGAGCATAAATATCTGTATTTTTTGTCACCATTGCTACACATATATGCTTTCTAGCTTTTGAGAGATCGTTGCAAAAAAAATTCGACCATATTTGTAGATAGTAATGTAAAGACACAAATGTTGCAAACAACAACTCCTCAAGTCTCATTAGACCTATGTTTCCAATGTTTGAGAAAAAATATAAGTGTTTCTAAATGGTTGTTTGCATTTGTAGGGTTTTGATAAAGGTGTCTATCATCAATAAATGAAAGAATTGTAGATAATGACAGAGCGAGCGATCTTTGAGGACGTCCAGCCTTCATTGTCAAAGGTATTCCACAAGATTCTGGCCAATTTCAACTGGCAATCGATCACAGTCAGAAGCTTCCCTCATCGTGCTTTGACTCTTGACTTGGCCGAGGGACATACCATAGCGTTTTTTGATGGAGCTGCGCAGTCAAATGGCTCCTGTTGCGGCGCTGGAGGCTTCTTCAAATCACACCAGTCCAGAATCACAAACTGGTTCATCAATGGTGGAGCCGACACAAATACAAAAGCAGAGCTTTTGGGTTTATGGGCCACGCTCACTCTCGCTACTCTTTGGTCTATCGACGACCTTCACATCCAGAGCGACTCGAAAGTTATTATAGATTGGATTTCAAATAAGTGCAAGCTCAACTCCATCCATTTAGAAGGCTGGATGCAAAAAACGAGAGACCTTTCACAGCGCTTCTCCAATATAAACTTTCAGCACGTTTCTCGCTCACATAATAGAGCAGCTGATGCACTCTCTAAGAGGGCACTAACCGAAGTGATAGGGAGGCTCTCGGTCTATCACTGTGATAGAGGGATCAAGAGCCCCATCACCATTTTAAATATTTTTGAATGATGCTGCCAGCCCACTTTTCTGTAGCACTGAATCTGGCCCAGGATTTTGATCAATGGTTGTCGCTGGGAAGTCTTCGTCTCTAGATATGAATTCACTCATTCACCAGCATGGAAAGCTAATAGTATCATTGCTGTATATTGAATGTATGGGTCCTCAATGTGAGCGCATTATGACCAAAACTGACTACAGTCCTCCTTTTGTAAATGAATTTATTCGCTATATAAATTCGAGAAATTTTTTTTTGGAAAAAAAAAAAAGACAAACAACATTGTCATGAGCTCTTAATAGGAAAGAGCATACATTAACCTTGCAGGAATATGAATCATGTGTTCCTCAAGTCTCATTAGACCTATGTTTCCAATGTTTGAGAAAAAATATAAGTGTTTCTAAATGGTTGTTTGCATTTGTAGGGTTTTGATAAAGGTGTCTATCATCAATAAATGAAAGAATTGTAGATAATGACAGAGTTGACAAACAACATTGTCACGAGCTCTTAATAGGAAAGAGCATACATTAACCTTGTAGGAATATGAATCATGTGTTCTGTAGCACTTATATTTAGTGGGGCACTTTGTTGCCTTGAGTATTCATGCAAACATTGGTAATTACTGTGAGTTCTTGCAATAGCCACTAGCAAAATACTTACAAGGTTGTCAAGTTGGTGTTGGAGTTGACTATGAGGTAGAACTTACCTTGAGTAAAAATAATTTGTTGTCGAGATCTACATAAAAGGGAGCAAATCCCTTGAGAGCACAGGACCTTGATTTTCTCTTGAAAAATGAGATCCAACCAAGATTGTAAAGCCCAAACACACTAACTTGTAGCCATGTAACTAAATAAAAAATCGAGTGAAGCTCTTAGGAATCCACGCACACTAGCCTTAAGGCTTATAGAGGTTGTGGGGATCCAAGCACAACCAATGTGTAAAACAATTATAGGTTACAATCTTTGACTTTGATATTATTTAGTACAATCAAAGAGATTGTAACAAAAAAAAAAGAGAAACAAATAACAAAAAAATAAGGAAGAAATATCAAGAGAGAATAGTTTTACGTGAACAAATTATAGATTGCAATCTTTCACTAAGAAACTATTTAAAAACAAAAAGACAAATAATATATATATATATATATATATATATATATATATATATATTTGATGAGAGTTAGTTGTGTTTTTAATATACAATATGAGTGAGCTTAATGGTTAAGAACATGCGTTTCCTCTTAAAAAATCACAAGTTCAAATCCAAAAAAGTAGAGTATGTATACCTTCGTAAACTTTACCAATGAAATCGTTAAGAGATCCCTTATCCCACAAACAAAAGATCTCATAAAATTATTTATAATAAATATACCCAATTTAAATTTAAATTAAAAAAAAATAAAAAAAATACAATATTTTATTTTTACCCAATTTATGAAATGTTATAATCATGATAGTGGCCTTTGCAAAACCCTTTAGCGTTCGGATTGTTGAAATATTTACACGTAAGAATGCAAGCTATGTATTTATGTGCACGTGCAAATAGTCCACGTCAGAAAGGTCGGTTTCGTGGTATGATAGGAAGGTTGAAAGTATGTATATTATTATTTTATTATTACTGTCATCATCATGCGGTTGAAAGCATAGGAGTATACGAATATTAGTTATATATCCTTTTATTTACACGGAAGAAATCACTCTTCTCATGTGTAGAGTTCATATTAGGGCCTCCAAGACCATGCTTGGAATATTTTGAATGTATCAAAAATTAAGAGATAAATAAGTCTCTATAACATATTTGGACTTATGGGCTCTATAACATATTTGGACCTATAGGCATGAGAGATAAAGTATAGCCCTAGGCATTCCAAATAATGACAAATTACAAGGCATGAATAAGGGCATATGTCCCTTTTCGTGCTGAAAGAAACTCGATGATTACGAAAACTACAATTATTTACTAACTTTTCAAATTATAAAGTGCTTTTGAGTACATTGATGTGAGTTATGCAAGAGTTGTGATATGCAAGTATAGGGTTGTGGAAGGAGGGGTATTTATTTTATTTCATATTTCAATCTCACACATTATTTTTAGAAATTTGAGGGGAATTCATTTTGAATTGTTAAATTAATAACTGTAATCTTTTTCACCATAAATTATATTTTATATTTTAGAGTAAAATAAGATTTTATGAACAATTTAAATGATTGAAATCATGATTTACACAATACAAAATTGTAATTTGAGTAATGTTGAGATTGCCAAATTTTCAGAGATCACTTAAAATAAGGTAATATGAGTGGTAGTTATCAAGAATGGAAAGTAGGGTGTTGTTACTGTTTACACTAGGAGTCACCTTCAGATCGCATGGAAGGCAAGCCCAATACCCATCAAGTTATTTGTGAATGATAGAGTGTTTTAACGAGTCAAATGGAAAAGGACTCAAATTATAATGTTCTAACTCAGACAACAGGGCTAGCATGCACTAGCAATTAAGGTCTTGGCTAACTTCTACCAGTAGTTTGTGAGTAAGTATGAATAGAGGGAAGACTTGAGTGAGAGGAGTGTAGGGACTGCTGCAAACATCAGGTCTACAAAAGTCTAAGGAATAAAGTTTCTAATCACAAGATCTTCTTGACATCAGAAACTAAGAAAGCGAAATAAACATCACGATAATATAATGATCAAACATCCACCATCACATCACCACAATAATTCATGTGAATCCTTCGAAGCATGAACATTTAGCAATTGAAGCAAATAGACTGGAAAGGAAGTTGATTTCTATTAGCCAAAAAGTCTTAAGTCTAGTACATCACTAGATCATAGTCACTTTATCAAAATATTACAAAATAAAGGGAGCCTTGCTCAACCATCCGAACCTACTAAAGCAATTGATCTATCTATTTATAACAAAAAGGGAGGCAACAATTGGAGGTACGAGCTGGCCTCCTTCCCTTGAAAATCTCTTAAACATTTATTTTTCTAACAACTAAGAAAACAACCTATGCTATAAAACATGAAAAAGCTGGTGACTAATCCAGTCATGCTTCTAACTGATTTGATCCTCCTTTGCTGCTCAACTCTTATTTTTCCATGTGTCCTTTTGGAGCCTGTAGTTGTCCTCAAAATGCCAACTGCTACTTCTGTTACTTTCTCCATCATCGACTTATCCAAAAACTGTTGGCCTAGTCCTCCTAGATTCCTGGTGTTTGCTGGCAACTCCCTTGGGTAGTAACTCTGTGTAGCGCCCCCTAAAATGGAAATAGGAGAGAAGGTAGCGCCACTGTGCTGCATAAATGCGCCAACATTTGTCCTCTACTGCAATATTAAGTAGTGCCTGTAGGTAACGCCCCTGTGTTGTGCCTGAGTGTAAACCTACTCCCTGCTAAATATTACGTAGCGCATGTAGGTAGCGCTACTGTGTTGCACCTGTATGCAGCTTCTGTTCTCTGTAAGATATTACGTAGCGCCACTTACGCTGCGTCTACATACAAGTTTGGGTAGCATGGCCAAAACACAACGCCTTTGAATCTTGAAAATGCGCAGAGCAGTTTGTGTTCTTCACGAAGACAAAACCATTTTACTTAGGTGCCTTGACTATACCATAGGTAGTGCCTTTTACCACTAAGTGAAGCTAGCACTTAGCAAAAACTCAAAATCCATATAGCTAAATGCCTAGAAGCCTGTATAGATGGCAGGGATAGTATTTGCATATCAGTTAACCCTCCCACAAAAAGGAACAATCCCCAAAAATGGAACTTACCCCTTACCAACTATTTTGTCATCTTGACACTTAGGCTCACACTCTTTCTGGTAGAAAGAGTATCTTCAATTGACTCAACAGACTTCTTCTTCTTAGCACTAGCAGGCTTCTTCAATGTAGTTGTGCTCTCCTTAGCTGTTGATTTGTCATCTTTAATGGTAGCCTCAACCAACACTTGTAAATTCCTTTGGGTTACTTCATCTTGGAAATACTTCAGTTATGCCTTTAGCTTCCAGATCTGAGCCTGTAAGCCTTTGTTCTGTCTATAAAGATTCTTCAACTATTTACGAAGAGCCAAAGCCTTTCTCGCTGCAAACCTTGCCAAGTCAAGGGCATGATTGTAGCCAATCATGAGCTCATCTGCCTGAGCCAAGTGGACCTTATCTTCTGCTTTGAGACGATCTATTTCTTTCCTTGCATCTCTAAGCTGCTTGATAAGTCTTTTGTAGGTCTGACTATCAGGAGGGATAGTGGCATGCTCAACCTTAATGGGCTTCTCCTCAGACTCCTCCTCCTCCTACATGGGAAGTGTCTTGTCCATCTCATCAGGTTCCTTGCTGGCTCCACTTTTATTTTTCTTTCTCTGCTCAGGGGTTTCATCTTTTCTTACCAAAGGCTTCTCAATGCCTTTCTCAAAGGTTTCATCTTTTCTCTCCAAGGGTCTTTTAGAACCTTCCCCCCTACCCTTCTGTACAGGGGTTTCCTGCTTCCCTTCAGTAGACTGCAAACTATCTTTTCCCTTCTTCCTCTGAGTAAGGGTTTTAGATTTCTCCTCCACAAGCGTTCTAATGCTTTTTCATGTCTTCTTTAGAATAGGGGTTTCTGGCAAAGGATGCCCTTGGAAAACTTCCTTGGGAATTGATGACATCGTGAAAGGTCTTTTACCCTTGATTTTGACTGCTGGAGGAGAAGAGGGAAAGATAAGCTTCTTCCCTTTCTATGCTATGGCTTTGGTAGAAGAAGGCACTTCTTCTAACCCTGGTGGAGGTGGTGATGAGAAATCTTTGTGTGGAGAAGGACAAATTTCCTCCTCAGCTTCCATGACCTGCTTGTTGATCTCTGAAACTTGAAAAGGGGTTCTACCCTTTCTCTTCCTGCTGATCCCTGCTCTAGTACTGGTGGGTGATGAAGGACCTGCGATATGTGATTGGGGAGTAGATGTTGGGTCCTGCTTGAAGTGAGAAGTAACCACAAAATGCTCCCATGAAATCTCTTTCTTTCCCAACTCTTCAGAGACTAGCATCCTGATCATTCAAGAGTGGAAAAGATTGGAATCCACATCCTTAGATTTGGCTTGCACCCTATCTGACATTTTACCTATACTTATTAGCAGGTAATAAGGAACATTCATCTCAACCTTACTAGTGAAATGTAACAACAATCTTATGTGGTAATGGTACAAGGTGTTAAATCTCCCTTCACAAGTAAAATATCTCTGTATGATTTTCAACATTCTGTCAAGCTGTTCGATCAACTGATTCCTTGGCATACTCTTAGATAACTCATTGGCTCGGTATTCAGGCTTGAAGAGATCTTTAACAAAGGGTGAACTCAAAACCATGGCCTTGAACCAATTTTCACCTGAAATGGGGATCCCTGTTGCAGCTGAGATGGAGGCTTCAGTTACCTCAAATTCCAAATCCCCAAGTCTGGTTCTCTTACCATCAAAATTTAATGCAAATTGTTTTGCTACCTCTGGATGGCCTCTCTGCATGTTCTGGCAGAAAGGGAGGCATCCTGCTCTTTGAAACATCTCCCTTGCCATGGGCTCTGTGTCAAAAAGGTGCATGTCCACAGGTTATTTCCTAACTATCTTGCCACCTTTATGTGATTTCCTCGATTAAGGGGTCTCCATGACTCAAAATGAGGGTTCTTAAGAGGCTTAAGGGATGCTAATGACCAGAAAGCTTCAAAGGATGGCCCTTAAAAACTGACAGTGCTTAGAAAGCCGAGCTTGACTATGGGAAATAGACCTTTAGGCATGTACAGGTTGTTTAGAGCGTAGACTGCGAAGGGGTAATCCGAAATGGCTCTTTGAATAGGATGAAAGGGGAGCACGAAAAATAGAGAGGGTTTGAGCAACGCCTCTGGGTAGCACAACACATACACAGAGGATAGGCTATTACAGGCCCGCGACTTCAAAGGCTAAAGAAAACAATAGTAGATAGACCATGGATACGGGCGAGGACGTTTATAGGCATGCAAATATGGCTCCCTTACTACCATGCAAGCTTAACAAACTGAAAACCCAAGTACAAATTTCCTGTGAAAATTAATATGCAAAGGAGGCTGCACAAGATACCTATAAAGTCGACACCTATTGAGATCCTTAGCGCACGATCTTAGGATGAAATTAAGGAAACTTCAGCCCTGAAATCTCTCACAACATCGGATTTAGTTGACATGAGGTCGCCTGATCGGAACTGGCAAACTTACGCATGGAAACACTGCTGAACTTTTTAAATTTAGAAACCGTTACCAAGGATCATAAATGCAAGATCTTTTGAAGGCACTTCAACTGACTTCTGGCACTGAAAACAAGGGACACGGTATCAGTCGTGGCAATCATGACTTGAAGTGGATGAATGACAAACGTGACAGGTGCTACAAAACTGCCTGATGTGTAGGCAACGCTTCCAAATCAAAAAATGATTGAACAGGTAAACGAGGATGATGAGGCATGCATGTGAGGTCATGAGTGAGGAGAGAGGTGTGTCACATCAGATTGATCATGGGAGGTATCAACCTAGGGACGAATCATGAGAGGGGACAAAAAGAATAAACCATGAGCTAAAAAAAAAAAGGTTCAAGGATCAAAAATCAAATTGAGGATCAACACATGAGCTATAACTCAAAAGCTTAGTCATCCAAGGGGTCCTATCAAGCATAACATTAAAGGGATAAAAAATATATTTTAAAGAAAAATAAAAATCTAAGGCTTTAAAATTGATAAAAACAAACTAAAAGACACAAGGCAACTTAGTGTGATAACATTTGGCTCCATAGGGGATGGCATGCCCCCTACGGGCTGCCAAGAATGAGTAGATTCAATGCCTTATCCTAGGGATATGGGGTTAGTTATTGGAACAAAAATAAATAAAAAGAAAGTGATATTTACAATGACATGAAGAGCCAGTCCAGGCTCAAGCAAAGTACTTTTTCAGGAAATGCCCATTGACTGGGCCACCAAAAACCTCTTCATTCTCCATATTCCACAACTTGAAAGTGTTATTAGAGAATACCTCAGAGATTTTGAATGGACCGATCCATAAAGCTTCAAATTTACTGTGCTTGCCTTTATCTTGTCTCCGTGCATCCCACTTGAGCACTAGATTGCCTAATTGAAACTCCTCTTTGTTTACCTTCTTATCGAATGCCTGCTTGATCTTCAACTGATGATCATATACTTTATCTACAAGCTACTCCCGAGTCTGCTGCACCTCAACCAATTGCTAAATCCTCCTGATCATATGATCTGGCTCCCCTTGATAATTCTGGAAGAATTTCGCCACAGGTAATGCAAGTTGAGAAGGAAAAACTGCCTCAACTCCATATACCAGCTGGAAAGGGGAAAGTCCCAAGGATATTTTCACTGTCACTCTATCAGCCCATAGAGCAAATTTGAGTTTCGAATCCCATGTCTTTTTGTTATCCTCTAGCATCTTTTAAATAATCTCTATGATGCTTTTGTTCGAGGATTTTGCAAGCCTGTTTCCCTGCGGATAGTAAGGGGTAGAGTGAATCAATGTGATTCCAAACTATTCATAGAACTGAATCAATGGTTCAGCCTTGAAAGATGCAACATTGTCAGTGACAATTCTGTTCGGGCAGCCAAACCTCGCCATAATGTCTTCAAGGAAACTAATGATCACTTTGTGGGAAGCATTCTTGGTAGGAATAGCCTCTATCCACTTAGTGAAGTAATCTGTGGCAGTCAAGATCCATCTATGTTGGCCATTGGAAGCGGGATGAATTTCACCGATAAAATCTAGGCCCCACTGTTGAAAAGGTCCCGAAGTTGCTACGGGCTTTAATGGCAAAGACTTAAGCTGCTACTTTCCAGAAAATTTCTGACACTTATTGCATGCTCTGATCTTAGCACAAACATCCGCGAACAAACTAGGCCAGAAATACTGAGCCCTGAGAATCTTGTAAGCAGTGGTCCTCCAAAAATGATGTCCCCCACACAAACTATCATGGAAATCAGACATAATCTTTTGGGCTTCTTGCAGGTCTAGGCATCTCAACACTACTCCCAATGGATCCTTCCAATATAAAATTTGATCAACCAAGCAATACATTATTGATTTGAGTTTTAATGCTCTCACCTTGTTCTTTTCCATACCACTTGGAGGTTGTAAATTCTGCAAGAAAAATATAATGTCCTTGTACCAACTGCAATCTGCCAATGTAGGGATGATTTGAATACCTTTGTCATTTAATTCAGCCTGCTGCTTTTCTGCACATGAGCTAATGAAATTTACCCCCAACGCTGAGCAATTCGATTCAGCCAACAACTTGGCTAAACCCTTACTTTTAACCAATTTGGTAGGCTTGATTTCTAAATCGAATTCAAGGATTTTAGCAATCCATTTGCTGCGTTTTCCATCAATATCAGGCTGAATACGAATTTCTTTTACAACAGCTGAAGGAACATAAGCAATAACTCTTGAATGCAACACTTAAACCCTGAAGGACTTAAGAGCTTTAACCAATGCATAGGCTTTCTTATCCATGAGGTCATACTTTAGTTCAACATCTCTCAATGCCCTACTGAAAAAGGCAATGGGTTGTTCTAAGCCTTCAACGTTCTTCTGCAATAGGATTGCTTTTATTGTATCAAAAGAGGCAAAATAAAAAATAAGAAAGTCCTTGGAGTAGTCGGGGCTGACAAGAACCGGGGCTTCTGTCAATTCTTTCTTTATTTGATCAAAAGAATCACGGGCCTCAACAGTCCATTTGATTTCACTATCCTTCCTCAACATGGCTGTGATATACTTAACTAACTCAACAAAATTTGACACAAATCTTCTCAAAAAGTTGATTTTTCCCAGAAAAGATTGTACCTCTTTTTTAGATCTAGGGAGTGACAAAGTTTGTATAGCCTCAACCCTGCTGGAATCAATCCTTACTCCTTCTGCTAACACGATATGCCCCAATAATTTTCCTTCTTTCATGGCAAACAATGATTTTTTTGGATTCAAAGAGAGGCCAAATTTTCTGCATTTCAAGAAAACCTTTCTTAAATGATCACAGTGTTCCTTATCATACTGAGAATACATAGTTATGTCGTCCAAATAGATAACAATAAACTTTTCTTTTTCTCCAATAAATGCTATGTCCATAGCTCGCTAAAAAGTTGCCCCTGTGTTCATCAAACCAAAGGGCATCTTGGCGTACATAAATGTCCCCCAGGGAGTGGTGAAGGTCGTCTTCTCCCTGTCCTCTGGGAAAACAGATACCTGATTGTATCGAGAGAATCCATCAACCATAGACATCCTGGCTGCTCCTGTCACCTTCTGCAATATGTGCTCCATCTTGGGTAAAGGATAATTATTCTTTTTTGAGCTTCTGTTCAAATTCCCGAAATCGACACAAAGTCTGATTTCCCCATTCTTTTTTCTTACAAGGACCAAATTGGCTACCCATTCGGAATACCTCAAAGGAATGATAATTTTTGCATCTAAAATCTTCTTAACTTCTTTCTCCATGATAGGTAGCAACATAGGATTGATTTGCCTCAACTTTTGCCTGAAAGGTTTGGTGTTTTATTTTAATGGGATCTTGTGCTCTATTATGCTTGTGTCATAAGTTCAGAGATATTCATAAGTCCAAGCAAATACGCCGGCAAATTCTTTCAACAACTTAGTGTATTCTGCCCTCTGCTTTTCTGATAGGCTGCTTGGTAGTTTGACGTATTTTGGATCTTTTTCGGTGCCCACATTGCACTCAGTGATATTAGCATAATCAGTGGATACCTTCCCTTTCAATGCCATATCATTCCCATCAAATAATATTTCCAAAGGAACTAGTCCCTTTGGTATATGATTGCTAGGCAACTGCACAATATGATGATTAGCAATTTTATTGAGGAAAACATCAGCATGAGGAGTGATTTCTAGATCATGATCCTAATCAATGTGCAATGCAGAAGATTCATCAACAATCTCAAGAATTTTTTTAAGTTCTAAGTCATCTTCGAACACCTTCCAATATTTTACATTGTCTGGTATAGCAGACATGTATTTGACTTCTACATCATACTTGATTTTTGGTGGTATGGGAATTCTAAAGTTGCTTGCTGATAAAGCCAAATAATCAGCCATAGTATTCTCTTCTCTAGGGATGAACGATATATTAAAAGCAGAGAAAAAATTGTCCACTAAATCCCATACTTCATTTCTGTAAGATCTAAGCCTAGGATGCTTTGTTTGATAAAGATTTTTAATCTGATGAACTATCAATTCAACATCCCCAAATACTGACAGCTCCTCTATCCCCATGTCTTTGGTTGCCCTCAAATCCAAGACAAGAGCCTCATACTCTGCCACATTATTAGTAGTCTCAAGTTCTAGTTTATATGACAAATATATAGTTTCTTGATTTGGTGAGACAAAGATCACCCCAGCACCAACACCTTCCTTGGAAGAGGCTCCATCAAAGAACATCTTCCGGATAGAAGTAGTTAGAGGAGGTTCTTCATAAAAGTTGATGGAATTTTTTCTGATTTCTAAAGGGGGCTTCCGGGGCATCGCTGAGCTGCAAAATACTAGATCCCAGATCTGTATCAAAAGAAAAAATAGGGTGATTGGCAGGGTTTGCTTCATCACTAATGATGTAAGCCAATTGGGCTTCCCTGTAAAGTCTTCTATGCTCTCCCCCCAAAACAAGAATAGTAGCATAAGAGATATCCATATGCAAGTTTACCCCAAGTATTTTTATCCAGGATATTGATAAGAGCATACCAAACTTGGGGGGAACATCAACAACTACAATATCCATAAGTATACTCTTCATGGGCAGCTGAAATAAGGTCACCACCATATCCTTAATGACTCCAAGACATTTGAATTTTCTAGAATCAAAAGAATATAAATCATGATAGGTCTTTGTGACTTTTAACCCAAGTTCATCCATAACAAGTTTTGGCATAAGATTGTGAGATGCCCTTGAATCCATGAGACAATTGTGTAGCACCTTATCATGTATATTCAGTGAAGTATAAAAAGGTGGGGATGAGTCATCTCTGTCTTCTATCAAAGGACCTAAAATCGCTGTTGGTTTTTCATCTTGCAGATTTATGGAATCAGTGGCATTTGGAGATGATTCTGGTTGTAACATTTTGGATAAATATTTTCTAAAATCCTCATTTTTTTATCAATTCCAAAAAAGGTACAGGGATCTTTATTTTTTTGATCTCATTCTCAAAACTGAAGGAAGGGAAAGGATTCAAGATTTCCTTGGTTTCAGGAGGAGGATCACTGATCAGAACTTGTGGGTTTTGAGAGTCTTTTTCCTTACTGCTCACTGTCATAGCCCTGGCAAGATCTTCTTTTTGAAGAGTCTGATTAGGGGCTTCAGTTTTTTCTGCATTCTTCTTAGATCTCAAATTATATCTACCATGATTCTCCTTTGCTTTCTCCCCCTTGCTTAACTCATTAATTTGAATATCCATTAAAGATTGCTCATAAGAGGATTGAGTCAAGTGTGGGGATGGGGAAGTATCACCTAAACAATGAATTTCAAGATCAACTTCAACCTCCTCTTCTTCTTCATCTACCACTAAATTATTTTGCAAAGGAGCTTGTACCCTTTGATCATCTTTCTCTCTGTTTCTGAGAAGGATTTGGGGAGCATTGTTGGGTCTCATGAAATTACCTCTGTTTTCAGTGTTTTGAGCATTTCTATATGGATGTCTTCCTTTTGATTTAAATTTTTCAATTTTAGTGGAGAGAGATTTTACTAATTTGGTCAACTCATCTACTTGAGAATGGACAACAGAGGAATCAGAAGTTGAAGCTTCAGCTTTGTTTTTTCTCCTATCCCTATCAGATTTTCCCCTGAGTTTATTTGATGCCATTATGTTGGATTCTACCTCTAAGGCAACATCTTGCATATGAACCAAAGAAGGTGACCTTCTTTCCCTCAAAAGGAGGCAAAATTCGGAATCAAAAGCACTGGCATAAGTGATTTTTGCCATGGTTTCAGTGGGTTTGATCTCATCAGGGATTTTCTTGTACATTTTGTTAAATCTTTTAGAAAAGTCAGAGACAGACCCTCCTTCTTTCCTTTTCAAAGACCCAAATTCAGTGACGTAGTACAAAAAATCCTTTTTGTCACCCCAATGCCTCAAGAAGGCTTCATCCAATGCCTCAATACCAGTAATGGATCTAGGGGCCAGATCCCTAAACCACTTCCTAGCCTCACCAAACAGGCTTTGGATGAAAACCCTCATCCAAACATCTTCATTTTCAATATTTTGGTTATCTGCATAGCTATAGAAGGCAACAAGATGTTCCTAAGTTGTTACATCTTCTTCTCCTGTAAACTTAGGCATGTATTTCAAATAATCTCTAGGGGGAAGAGCATTCAGTGGCCGAGGTAAAAGTAGAGGAGCATATCTTGCAGCCACTATGGCATCCATCCTATTAGCAGGGGGGTTAACAACTGCCATTTGATTTTGGATTCTTGGTGAACAAGAAGGAGAAGGAGACTTGATTGTATGTATAGTAGGAGAGGAAGGAACAAATGAAGTGGGGGGTTCAATTTTCACAATAGGAAGCTGAGTTTCTGAAGAGGATGGTAAGGTCTGGGAGGGAGATGAAGTTCCAACTTCTTTAGCAGCAAAAGTTTTAAAAGAAAGAGGTGTAGCAAAACCTAAAGTAGGGAAATCTTCAAAACTATCAAGACTGAAACACTTCTCAATTTCAGAGGAAGAAAATATATCAATGTTTTCCTCTTTCAGTTTAGTCTCAAAGGAAGAGTTTTCAACAGGAAACTCTCCAAAGTCAAGCTTTTTAGATACTTCAACAGAAGATAAAGGAAGCTTACTCGATAAAACAGGTGGAGTATCAAGAGTAGAATTAGGCAACTGACCAGAAACACTTGTAGCAACTGCAGAAAAACTTTTTTGGGAAGCTTTTCCCTTCTTTATTATCTTCTCTGGGTCAGCCTCAGGTGGTACCAAAGGTAGCTGTGGATTTGATCTTGTGCATCTGCCTTTAGGTGCCAGAGATGAAACAATGGAGTCGCCAGGTGCAATTTGCAATCTTTGAAGCACTGAGTTCTAATGCACCTTTAGAACTAGAATATCGTGCCGTTTTAATCCCAGGGAAAAGTCTTCAAATTGTTCCCAGCAACGATGCGAAGAATGTTTGCACTGGGAGTCACCTTCAGATCGCATGGAAGGCAAGCCCAGTACCCATCAAGTTATATGTGAATGATAGAGTGTTTTAACAGGTCAAATGGAAAAGGACTCAAATGGTAATGTTCTAACTCAGACAACAGGGCTAGCATGCACCAACAATTAAGGTCTTGGCTAACTTCTACCAATAGTTTGGGAGTAAGTATGAATAGAGGGAATACTTGAGTGAGAGGAGTGTAGGGACTGCTGCAAACATCAGGTCTACAAAAGTCTAAGGAAGAAAGTTTCTAATCACAAGATCTTCTTGACATCAGAAACTAAGAAAGCTAAATAAACATCATGATAATATAATGATCAAACATCCACCATCACATCACCACAATAACTCATGTGAATCCTTCGAAGCATGAATATTTAGCAACTGAAGCAAATAGACTGGAAAGGAAGCTGATTTCTATTAGCCAAAAAGTCTTAAGTCCAGTACAACACTAGATCATAGTAACTTTATCAAAATATTACAAAATAAAGGGAGTCTTTCTCAACCATCTGAACCTACTAAAGAAATTGATCTATCTATTTATAACAAAAAGTGAGGCAACAGTTGGAGGTACGAGCTGGCCTCCTTCCCTTGAAAATCTCTTAAACATTTATTTTTCTAACAACTAAGAAAACAACCTATGCTATAAAACAAGAAAATGTTGGTGACTAATCCAGTCATGCTTCTAACTGATTTGATCCTCCTTTGCTGCTCAACTCTTATTTTTCCATGTGTCCTTTTGGAGCCTGTAGTTGTCCTCAAAATGCCAACTGCTACTTCTGTTACTTTCTCCATCATTGACTTATACAAAAACTGTTGGCCTAGTCCTCCTAGATTCCCGGTGTTTGCTGACAACTCCCTTGGGTAGTAAATTTGTGTAGCGCCCCCTAAAATGGAACTAGGAGAGAAGGTAGCGCCACGGTGCTACATAAATGTGCCAACATTTTTGCTCTGTTGCAATATTAAGTAGCGCCTGTAGGTAGTGCCCCTGTGTTGTGCCTGAGTGTAAACCTGCTCCCTGCCAAAATTACGTAGCGCCTGTAGGTAGAGCCATTGTGTTGCACCTATATGCAGATTTCGTTCTCTGTAAGATATTACACAACGCCTTTACGTAGCACCACTTACGCTGCATCTACATACAAGTTTGGGTAGCATGGCCAAAACGCAGCGCCTTTGAATCTTGAACATGTGCAGAGCAGTTTGTGTTCTTCATGAAGACAAAACCATTTTACTTAGTTTCCTTGACTATACCATAGGTAATGCCTTTTACCACTGAGTGAAGCTAACACTTAGAAAAAACTCAAAATCCATATAGCTAAATGCCTAGAATCCTGTATAGATGGCATAGATAGTATTTGCATATCATTTAACCCTCCCACAAAAAGGAACAATCCCCAAAAATGGAGCTTACCCCTTACCAACTATTTTGTCATCTTGACACTTAGCCTCACACTCTTTTTGGTAGAAAGAGTATCTTCAATTGACTCTCCTTAACTGTTGATTTGTCATCTTCAATGGCAGCCTCAACTAACACCTGTAAATTCCTTTGGGTTACTTCATCTTGGAAATGATTCAGTTCTGCCTTTAGCTTCCTAATCTTAGCCTGGAAGCCTTTGTTCTGTCTGTAAATATTCTTCAACTATTTACGAAGAGGCAGAGCCTTTCTCGCTGCAAACCTTGCCAAGTCAAGGGCATGATTGTAGCCAATCATGAGCTCATCCGCCCGAGCCAAGTGGACCTTAGATTCTGCTTTGAGACTAGCTATTTCTTTCCTTGCATCTCTAAGCTGCTTGATAAGTCTTTTGTAGGTCTGACTGTCAGGAGGGATAATGGCATGCTCAACCTGGGCTTCTCCTCAGACTCCTTTTCCTCCTGCATGGGAAGTGTCTTGTCCACCTCATCAGGTTCCTTGCCGGCTCCATTTTTATTTTTCCTTCTCTGCTCAGGGGTTTCATCTTTTCTTATCAAAGGCTTTTCAATGCCTTTCTCAAAGGTTTCATCTTTTCTCTCCAAGGGTCTTTTAGAACCTTTCCCCCTACCCTTCTGTACAGGGGTTTCCTGCTTCCCTTCAGTAGACTGCAAACTATCTTTTCCCTTCTTCCTCTAAGTAAGGGTTTCCGATTTCTCCTCCACAGGACTTCTAATGTGTTTTCCTTTCTTCTTTAGAACAAGGGTTTCTGGAAAAGGATGCCCTTGGAAAACTTCCTTAGGAATTGATGACCTCATGAAAGGTCTTTTACCCTTGATTTTGATTGCTGGAGGAGAAGAGGGAAAGAGAAGCTTCTTCCCTTTCTTGGCTATGGCTTTGGTAGAAGAAGACACTTCTTCTAACCCTGGTGGAGGTGGTGATGAGAAATCTTTGTGTGGAGAAGGACAAATTTCCTCCTTAGCTTCCATGACCTGCTTGTTGATCTCTGAAACTTGAAAATGGGTTCTGCCCTTTCTCTTCGGGCTGATCCCTGCTCTAGTACTGGTGGGTGATGAAGGACCTACGATTTGTGATTGGGGAGTAGATGTTGGGTCCAGCTTGAAGTGAGAAGTAACCACAAAATGCTCCCATGAAATCTCTTTCTTTCCCAATTCTTCCGAGACTATCATCTTGATCAGTCCAGAGTGGAAAAGACTGGAATCGACATCCTTAGATTTGGCTTGCACCCTATCTGACATTTTACCTATACTTATTAGTAGGTAATAAGGAACATTCATCTCAACCTTACTAGTGAAATGTAACAACAGTCTTATGTGGTAATGGTACAAGGTGTTAAATCTCCCTTCACAAGTAAAATATCTATGTATGATTTTCAACATTCTGTCAAACTGATCGATCAAATGATTCCTTGGAATACTCTTAGATAACTCATTGGCTCGGTATTCAGGCTTGAAGAGATCTTTAACAAAGGGTGAACTCAAAACCATGGCCTTGAACCAATTTTCACCTTAAATGGGGATCCCTGTTGCAGTTGAGATGGAGGCTTCAGTTACCTCAAATTCCAAATCCCCAACTCTAGTTCTCTTACCATCAAAATTTAATGCAAATTGTTTTTCCACATCTGGATGGCCTCTCTACATGTTCTAGTAGAAAGGAAGGCATCCTTCTCTTCAAAACATCTCCCTTGCCATGGGCTTTGTGTAAAAAAGGCGCAAGTCCACAGGTTCTGTTCTAACTATCTTGCCACCTTTATGTGCTTTCTTCAACTGAGGGGTCTCCATGACTCAAAATGAGGGTTCTTAAGAGGCTTAAGGGATGCTAATGACCATAAAGCTTCAAAGGATGCCCCTTAAAAATTGACAGTGCTTAGAAAGCCGAGCTTGACTATGGGAAATAGACCTTTAGGCATGTACAAGATTTTTAGAGCATAGACTGTGAAGGGGTAATCCATGACCAAAAAGCTTCAAAGGATGGCCCTTAAAAACTGACAGTGCTTAAAAAGCTGAGCTTGATTATGTGAAATAGACCTTTAGACATGTACAATATTTTTAGAGCGTAGACTGTGAAGGGGTAAGCCATGTCCACAGGTTCTGTCCTAACTATCTTGCCACCTTTATGTGCTTTCCTCGACTGAGGGGTCTCCATGACTCAAAATGAGGGTTCTCAAGAGCCTTAAGGGGTGCTAATGACCAGAAAGCTTCAAAGGATGGCCCTTAAAAAATGACAATGCTTAGAAAGCCGAGCTTGACTATGGGAAATAGACCTTTAGGCATGTATAGGATTTTTAGAGCGTAGACTGTGAAGGGGTAGTTTGTATAGGATGAAAGGGGAGCACAGAAAACATAGAGGGTTTGAGCAGTGCCTCTGGGTAGCACAACACATACACAGAGGATAGGCTATTACAGGCCTGGGACTTCAAATACTAAAGCAAACAATAGTAGTCAGACCATGGATATGGGCGAGGATGTTTACAGGTATGCAAATTTGGCTCCCTTACTACTTTGCAAGATTAACAAACCGAAAACCCGAGCACAAATTTCCCGTGAAAATTAATATGCAAAGGAGGTTGCAAATGATACCTGTAAAGTCGACACCTAGTGAGATCCTCAACGCGATCTTAGGATGAAATTAAGGAAACTTCGGCCCTGAAATCTCTCACAACACCGGATTTAGTTGACATGCGGTCGCCTGATCGGAACTTACAAACTTACGCAGCGCAACACTGTTGAAATTTTCAAATTTAGAAACCATTACCAAGGATCATAAATGCAAGAGCTTTTGAAGGCACTTCAATCGACTTCTGGCACTGAAAACAAGGGACATGGTATCAGTCGTGGCAATCATGACTTGAAGTGGATGAATGACAAATGTGACATGCGCTACGGAACTGCCTGATGAGTAGGCAACGCTTCCAAATCAAAAAATGATTGGATAGGTAAACGAGGATGATGAGCCATGCATGTGAGGTCATGAGTGAGGTGAGAGGTGTGTCACATCAGACTGATCATGGGAAGTATCAACCTAGGGATGAATCACGAGAGGGGACAAAAAGAATAAACCATGAGCTAAAAAAAAAGGTTCAAGGATCAAAAATCAAATTGAGGATCAACACATGAGATATAACTCAAAATCTTAGTCACCCAAGGGGTCCTATCAAGCATAACATTAAAGGGATAAAAAATCTATTTTAAATAAAAATAAAAATCTAAGGCTTTAAAATTGATAAAAACAAACTAAAAGACCTAATGCAACTTAGTGTGATAACAATTACAATCTTAATTTTAATGCGCTTTAGAAAGGAGGTTGTTGTATTGGTTGGTTGTATACATGAGGTTTAAAGAACACGTGACAATGTAAGTAGTGTTGTGCTTCTTAACAAGTGGTGGATGCTTTTCTTCATATTGCCCTAAGAAAGCATCATAAAAAAAGTTGTGCATGTATCGTTTTGGTCAAGTCCCACAGGGTTACCAACCAGTTTGTGGTCGGTGTTGAGCTACCCTCCATTAGGATATTCTAGGGAAGAGGTGAGAGATCCCGTGAGGTTTTCCTTGGAAATATATATAACAAAGCCCAGTGGGCTGGATAAATTAGTTAGGACAGACTATTCCAAGACAAAGTTTTGAGTGTGGTTAAGCCTCCTTGAATTACCAATGTCTACTGTGGTTGGTGATTGAGTTTTACTATATCCAAATAATCTTAGGAAGAGAGGCTATATATATATATATATATGTTATAGGGATTTCTAATAATACAAAGTGTAAAAATGTTAATGTTTTCTTACTCCCAAACTTGTAGTTGGGAACACTTGTGAATTGTCCTAGCAGTAAAAGATATACAAAAAACATAATATGGGGGCACTCTTAAATTCTTCTTCTCATCCCCACAAAGCCAAAGTGTGTGTGTGTGTGTGTGTGTGTGTGTGTTTTAATTTCCATGTAGAGATGGTCTAAATGAAGTGGATACTAGTGCTCACTCGCTTACTCCTAGTAGTTCCACTACAACTTTTTAAGTCTCAAACTTTCAACATGTTTTTTGCGAATTTCCCTTGCATTTTTGGCAGTTGACATAACTTATGACTTACAAATACATAGAGCATGGATTAAGGATGGTAACAGTCCAAGAAACACCCTAAATGGAGTTTGTATGAAAAAGTTGCAACCCTGAGAATTTGACACATCAACTAACCTCCTTAGGGCTTGCATTTATTTTGCCACATCATTTCCTAGGGTTGGGTTTTGGATCTTTAGGGTTTTTTTCATCTTAGGGCTTCATAATTTATGTTAAAAAGGAAATATTGGCCTTTAGTAATGTCTTCTTTTGAATGAGTGTAGCCAACACACTTCTCTTCTAGGGTAAGCTACCACTATTCTAGCTAGTTTGTATTACTCTGCATTTTATAGTATTTTTCTATTACATTCATTAATAGAAATCTCGCTTCAATGTGTTATTGTGCTCTTCGTGATATATTTATGTGTTTACATTTATATTCTCACCTTCTTTTTGTTCTCTACATAATCCAAATCAATGGTATTAGAGCAATTTTCTCTTTGTTGTTTCTCAATGCATGTCCCCAACAAGGTAAGGGTATAGGGAGTTGGGTCTCGAACTAACTGAGCTTCGAGAAGACCACTCTCACCAACCCAAGTAGCCCCCCATGGAAAAAGAAACGAGAGTGACAGGGTAGGAGATCCTACTGAGTTGTTTCTCAAGGAAGCCCTTGCACGATTGAGGAATGAGATGATGGATAATTTCACCTAGATCCTTTGACAATTGCCAACAACGACATAGACACATTTAACAAGCAATCATTTTGGAGGTGCGACACCCATTAAGGTACAATATAACTTTTACATTCCTTTATTTCAAGGCTATATAGACATAAATGCTTTGGATAAATGATTAAAAAATGTTGGAGGGTTTTGATCTATTCAAAAAAATTCGACAGTTTAAAGATCACCTTCACACTCTGTAAGTCCCTTCTTGATGTCAAAGATTGGTGGGATAGTTATTGGGAGAGACATGTTGAAGATGTGTCGACAAAATTCAAGATAGAATCCACTTGGGTGTCTTTTGTTGATGTGTTCAAAGAGGAATTTTACCATGTTGGAAACTATGATGACCAATACACAAGATGGACAACTTTACACCAAGAGATAGACCAAACAATGTTAGAGTACACCAATATATTTCATACCTTGCACTTAAAGATCAACATCCAAGACCTCACGCAACATTTGGCATTAAAGTATCATAGTGGATTGCATAGGTACATCCAAATAGAGATGGAGTTCTTGGACATGCCCTCACTAGAAGCTACTTATCGATATGCTATCAAAATCAAGCAAAATAATAACTAGGAGTTTGGGTCTACAAAACCACCATAACAAAAGCATGGTAAAGGAGGACCTAACTAGAAAGACAAATGATGGAGGAATGATATCCAACCTTAGGACAACCAAATCAAGCTGTAGGCAAAGAAGGGTAACAAGAAGTTGAAGAAGGACATTTGAAAGTGGTGTGAGATCCACAAAAGCCCTTAGCAATTCCACTAGAGTTTTTGAAGTTTCAAACTTTCAACAATTTTTTTTTGGGCATTTCCCTTGAGTATTTGGTAGTTGACATAGCTTATGGCCTGCTTACATGTAGAGAATTGATTAATCCTTGTAACAATACAAGAAACACCTTAAACGAAGTTTATTTGCAAAAGTTGCAAACCCGAGAAGTTGACGCATCAACTAGCCTCCTCGGGGTTTTGGATATTTAGTTTTCTTTGCATCTCAGGGCTTCATACTTTATGTTAAAAAGGAAATATTGGCCTTTTGTAATATCTTCCTACGAATGAGTGTAGTCGACACATTTCTCTTTAGGGATAAGGTACCACCATTCTAGCTAATTTGTATTACTTTTCATTTTATAACATTTTTCTACTTGATTCATGAACATAAATATGGCTTCACTGTGCTATGTTGTTGTCCATGATATCTCTTGATCTAGGTGGATATTGGTGGCCACCCACCTATTCCAAATGGATCCTCTTGACAGTGTTTAGTTCAACATGTTCTTCTGTAATTCTTTGTAATTGTGGGTTCTACACTTCCGGGGTTGTCTGAAACCCTACACAACTTCCAGGTGGAGATTGATGACCACCCATTGACGCAGACCCCCAATCCTTGGATCAAGGTCCGCACAGGATATTTCAATTTCAGCCCCTTAGAGTCTGACTGGCTCTTTTATTTCCTCTCGAAAATTCTTTGCACACACAACAACAATGTTTTTCCACAAGTCCTTATGAGTATGCCCGTGTGAACCAACACAATACACTACTCAACTCTCCTGACCACAATAAAATGATCACGCCCTTTTTTCCTTATTGGAGCTTTCCTTTTCTTTTCTTTTCAGGATATCGGATTTTGCGATTTCGCGAATCCTGTTGTCGAGATTCTCGACCTTTCCACCTTTCGAAACCTTAAATGCCGATTTTCCTGAAATGCTTGGCCGCGTCCTCCTACACAGCTATATCGCGTTTCACGACTTCGGGAGTTACGGAACGAGGAATCCCAAACTATTGTCTTCACAACTGCTGAAATGCCGAAACTTGAAACATTCAGCAAAAGACTGGCTTCTATCAGAACTTTTCACCTTTTCGGGGTTTCAGACTTCGCGATTTCACGAGTCCTGATGTAAGGATTCCGACTCTCTAACCTCCACAATCCCCGAACTACGAAACAAATATCTCCAATGTGATAAATGACTATAAGCCTCCCTTCGATCCGACGACCCACATGTTTGCGGACTTTCGGGTACCGGGAGTCCAAGACTCTCGATCCCAGAACACTGTCCTCTCAGGTTCCCGAACCCCGAAACACCGAATTGTCGAAACGCCACTTCACACTATTTTGCGTTTTGTAATTTCGGGGGTTCTCATGTGAAGTGCCTGAATTCTTGTCAACAGAAATCCCAAAATCCCTATTCCCGAAATGCCGAAATACCACTTCACGATATCCTGAATCTCACAACTTCAATATTCTAAGTGCAAGGGCCCAAGTTCCTTATCCTCAGGACTTCCGGTATTCCGAATCCCGATTTTCCGAAATTCTAAAATTCACATCAAATTCTGTTGCGACTTTCGACTTCGGGTCTTCCACTCCGCTGTGTCCTGATCGCTTGTCCTTAGGACCTCCGAAATTCCAAAATGATGAAATTTCTGCTCTTCGCGTTCACACGTGATAATCCACTTTGCGCTTCGAGAGTTTGAACGACCAAGGGTTCCGTCCACACTTCGGACTTATAGCTCCCGAAATGCCGAAATGATCTCGACAATCCAATGATCAAAATCAACGGTCCACGTTGGATCCTATTACCAGAGTGACGGATTTTCCCCTCCTTATCCACCTTGTAACTTCTCTGTATCTTATGGTTCTCATGATTTCGGGAGTTCTCCTTGGAGAATTTCGACCGTTCAATTTCCTCCTCAAGAACCTCTGGCTCAAAATCGACTTTGCGATCCTTCTCTGGGACGTGACTTCCACACAACAACTTGAGTGTCCTACTTTCTCTTGAATGATTCAAAGGCCCTAGCCCTTCTGAGCTTTCCTCTGACAACTTCAAGTCACCAAAGAAATCTTGCACGCACTCCTTGCGGCAATCCTTAAAGTACTTCTGGGTATTTGAACTCATGACTCTGTGCACTTTCTCTGCAACAACAGTCCTTCAACCTCTCGGCCTTAGTTGATAAGTTCTACGGTCTCAACTAGCCTGCACACACCTTGCATGACTTCTGTGCTTATCTTACACTTCCGCTGAAACGAGAACAACGATATCCCTCCTGAGCTTTCAGAGATAAACTCCGAGCCTTCGTCAACACACTCCTTGTGGACATTTCACTGCACTACTTGCATGAACTTCTCACTCAGGAAGAGAAACAATTGAAACTCATTCTCTCTCTCTCTCTCTCAGACTTCAAACATTTAACAGGAAATCATACATAAATAGCATAACAACAAATGCATGACAGAGAGGATAAAACAACCATAAGCAGATCGATTAGCATGTATACACAGGAAGCATCATGACACCATGAGCCTGAATCAAAGCTTCTTATATTAATTCAAAGCTCCTGTCCATGGGGTTCTTCTCTACAAGCCTCTGCTACAACTCTCCTCTTCTCTATGCTAATGTGCTTAATTGATCTAATTCATATTGATTACAATGATACAAAGATGAGGGTGTCTATAGTTGTTTTCCCTCCTGTTCTTCTAACCTATCAATTATGGAATTTAAATCTACCTACTTTCATTAACTCGGCATAAATGCCTCTACCTCCTACAGATGAGAGCAAATTTCTCATGATCTGTTTACAATACGCAAGTATGATTCCTTTTAACCATTACATTAATGCTTCAAAAACATTTCCAAAACATGTAAAATGTGTGTTGCACTTTCCAGCTGTCTTCTTCCCTCATGCTCGCTTGGATAGCTGCTTGCGATGCTCCTGCATCATACTCCCTTGCTTGAAAATTTTCATGAACTCATATTCATGAGCTCTTGCACGTTCTGTCCATGCTTCTGAATTTCTGCTTCCTCCTCCCAACTGGCATCTTCAACTGGATGTCCCTTCCATTTGACCAAGTATTCAAAATACTCTTTTCTCTTGGTCTTCCTGCTGATTCTCTTGTCAAGTATACTTTCCATCTGTGGCTTTTCAACTACATGCATTTGTTTAGTCCACTGAACCTCTGTCTGTTCATTGTCTGCTCCTGCTTCTTCAACTCCGTTGAGGTACAAATCTGAGATGTTGAATATCGGTGAAATTCTGATCCCATCGGGTAATTCGATCTCATATGCATTTGCCCCAAATTTCTTTACGATCTTGCATGGTCCAATCTTCTTCATTTTCAGTTTGTTATATGTTCCCCTTGGGAACCTTTCTTTCCTCAGATGTGCAAGAATCAGATCACCAACTTCAAACTGAAGTTCTCAGATTTGTTGATCTGCTCTGCATTTATACTCTTGACTCGAGTTTTGCAAACGTTCCCTCACTTGGCTGTGAAGTTCCTTCATTGCCTCTGCAAAATCCTCTGCACTCGCACTTCTAGTTTCAATATGTTCTGAATCCTTCAATTCATAAACTCCCCTTGGCTGCATTCCTTATACAATTTGGAATGGACTCTGCCCTGTGCTTCTATTGATCGAATCATTATAAGCAAATTCTGCCTGTGGTAGAATGTGATCCCATTGACTGTGGTGTTCAGTCACTAGGCTCCTTAGTAAATCTCCCAAGCTTCTGTTTACAACTTCTATTTGCCCATCCATCTGAGGATGATAAGCTGAGCTAAAAGACAAACCTGTCCCCAACTTCTTCCATAAAGTCCTCCAAAAATGTCCAACGAACTTGGTATCTCAATCTGAAACTATACTTCTTGGCAAGCAGTGAAGTCTGACAACTTCCTTGAAAAACAGGTTCGCAATATGAGTTGCGTCGCTAGTTTTCTGGCATGGTATAAAATGCGCCATCTTTGAAAATCTGTCTATCACCACAAAGATTGAATCAAATCCTCTTTGCATTCTTGGCAGCCCCAATATAAAGTCCATGCTCACTGCATCCCACGACCTCTCTGGTATGGGCAATGGCTGGTATAACCCTGTGTTTTGCCTTTTTCCCTTTGTGTGCTGACAAATTCTACATCTATCCACAAATATTTTGAGATCTATCCTCATCTCTGGCCAAAAATATGAGCCATTTAATTTTGAGAACGTTTTGTCATGACCGAAATGTCCGACCAATCCTCCACTATGTTTTTGTTTCAGCAAATTCTCCCTCATGGAGCATTTTGGAATACATAAGTGATTGCCCCTGAATAATAATCCATCCTTGATCATATATTCGGTCCATTGGCTTCTGTCCTTGAGAATTGGATTCTTAGACGCCTCATACGCTTCCCTAAAATCTGGGTCATCCTTGTACATTTCTTTGAGGTTATCAAAACCCAAAGTTTTGACTCTAAATTCCTTCATCAACAAACATTTCCTGCTTAAAGCATCAACAACTTTGTTAGCAGTTCCAGAAATATGTTTAATTACAAAAGTAAAATTCTTCTTGTATTCAACCCATTTTGCATGCTTTTGGTTCAACTTTTCCTGTTGATTCACGAATTTCAAAGCATGATTATCACAGTACAAAACAAACTCTTTAGGAACCAAATAATGTCTCCATATCTTCAACGCTTGTATGATTGCATAGAATTCCTTGTCATATGTTGAATATTTAATATTTGCTTCATTCAGTTTTTCGCTGAAGTATGCGACTGGCCTGTCGTCTTGGCTCAAGACCACTCCAATTGCAAATCCACTAGCGTCACACCTGACCTGAAATGTCTTACTGAAATCTGGCAACACCAGAATTGGCTGTTCAGTAATCCTCCTCTTCAGCAGGTTGAAATTTTTCTCAGCGTCTTCTGTCTAGTGAAAAGACTTATGTCTTTTCTTCACCGTGTCCATCATCAGTGTGCTAATTCCACTGAAATTTCTGATAAATTTCCTGTAGAAACTAGCCAATCCATGAAAGATTCTAACTTCAAATATACTATTCGACGATGGCCAATTCTTAATCGCCTCTACCTTATCCGGATCCGTTTTCATCTCATTTGCAGAGATAACAAAACCCAAATAAATGAGTTCTGTCCTCATAAATGTTGATTTCTTCATATTTATCATCAAGTTCTCTTGGTGTAATCTCCTCATCACTGTAGCCAAATGCTTCAAGTGTTCTATTTCTGTCTTGCTGAAAACCAATATATCATCAAGATATACAATGACGAATTTTCCTATGAAATCCTTCAGGACTTCATTCATCAATCTCATGAAAGTACTGGGCGCATTTGTTAACCCAAACGACATAACAAGCCATTCATACAACCCTTCATTTGTCTTGAATGTTGTCTTCCATTCATCACCTTCTCTCATACGAATTTGATGATATCTGCTTTTCAAATCAATCTTTGAAAAAATATTTGCCCCACTCAAGCAATCCATCAAATCATCCATCCTTGGCAAAGGAAATCTATATCTGATGGTAATATTGTTGATTTCCCTTGAGTCTGTACACATCCTCTAGCCTCCATCTTTCTTTGGGTTGAGCACTGTTGGAACAACACATGGACTCAAGCTCTCTCTAACCAACCCTTTGTCCATTAAATACTGGACCAGTCTCTTGACTTCTTCATTCTCCCGCGGCGTCAATCTATACACTGCTTTGTTAAGTAAACTAGCTCCAGGTATAAGATCAATGTGATGACTTATACTTCTGATTGGTGGCAACGAAAAAGGTAGTTCGTCCACTACTATATCAACAAACTCTTCCAACAACTTCTGGAGTTCCTCTGGTAAATCATCCACTCTTGTACTGGTTAAAACAATTCTAGGCTTCCTGACCACGATGAATTGTGTATCTTCCTTCTTCTTAACCTCCTTAAGAAGTTCCTTCCCACTCATGAGAAGTACAATATTGCTCACTTCTGGTTTCATTTCTTTATCCTTAATTAACAACAACATGTGATTTCTCCCATTCTTCTCCATGGTGTATGTGTTGTTTCTCCCATCATGAATCACATTCCTGTCATATTGCCACGGTCTACCTAGTAATAGATGACAAACATCCATGGGAATGATATCACACAATATTTCATCCTTATATCCTCCTATCTTAAATTCAACTAAACATTGTTTAGTGACATTTACCTGATGTCCTTTTTGTAGCCACAAAACTCTCTATGGGCTTGGATGTTCAATAGTCTCTAGCTCCAGCTTTTCTACCATCTCTGTAGAAACAAGATTTTCTGTGCTACCACTGTCCACGATGACTTTGCATACCCTGTCTTTGGTCTTGCAAGCAGTCCGAAAAAGTTTGTTCCTTTGGGCTGGGTTCTCTGCTTCCTTCTCTGGAATTAAGATAACTTTTCTCATCATCAGTGATCTTTCGCCCTCAACATCTTCTGCCTGAACATTCCATCCTTGTGCTTCGGCAATATGAGTTTCACCTCCTTCTTTCTTTCTATCTAGACATTCATAGGATTTGTGTCCATTCTTTCCACATGTAAATCATTTTATTTCTCCACCTCTACCTCTTCCTCTTCCTCTGGTTCGAGGAAAAGTATTTCTATCAACATACTTTCCTCTTTGTGAGATTCCACCTCTCTCAGTTTGAGTTTGAGGTTTCTTCCACTCTTCTTTAGGTTTCTGAGTTATGTCTTGGGTAATTGTTTTGCCTCTGGCTTGACTTTTGCCTCGGCCTCTCTGACCTTGCTTTCGGCTCAGCTTCTCTTTAGCTTTCAGAGCCATCTGATAAGCACCGTCCACATTTCTAAGGGTCATCATGCTCATCTCGTCCTGAATGTCGTATCTTAGACCATTGATGTACCTGGCAACTTTTTCATCATCACTTTCCCGATGACCTGCTCTAATGTTTATCTTGTAGAATTCCTCAGTGTACTCTTTCACTGACATAAACTTCTGTCTCAAATTCTGCATCCTCCGAAACAGAGTAATTTGATAATCCTTGGGTATGAATTTTTCCTTCATCTTCGCAACCATTCTATCCCAACTCTTGATTTTCTGCTTGCCTTTGCAGCGTCTGTCAGCCTACAGTTCATCCCACATAATGTTGGATGCCCTTTAAGTCTGGTAACAACATGTTTGACCTTCTTGTCTTCCTCGACATCCTCATAGTCAAAATATTTATCCAGAGCTATAATCCAGTCTAGAAGCTCTTCAACATCCAAGTTCCCCTCATACACTGGAATGTCCATTTTTGCCCTGGCACCTATCCTTGCAACAGCCCTGAATAGGCGTTCATCTGCTGCAACTTCTTCTCCTTCATGTCCATCTTCATTTTCACTGTCAGCCTCGCTGATATCCCCAGCGTTGACTATGCACCTTTGTGCTATCTCCATGGCATCAAGCCTAGCACGTAGTTCACACATTTCTCTTTCCATCGCTGGATCAAGCATTGGTCTGTCTCTCCTTCTCGGTGGCGTGGCTGAGAAATATTCTTCCTTCCTCTGCTACGGAAAACAAAGAACTTTTTCTAGGCTCTGATACCACAACTGACACAGACCCCCAATCCTCGGATCGAGGTCTGCACAAGATCTTTCAATTTCGACCCCTTAGAGTCTGACTGGCTCTTTTATTTCCTCTCAGAAATTCTTTGCACACACAACAATAATGTTTTTCCACAGGTCCTTATGAGTATGCCCGTGTTAACCAACACAAATCACTACTCAACTCTCCTGACCACAATAAAATGATCTCACCCTTTTTTCCTTATCGAAACTTTCCTTTTCTTTTCTTTTCGGGATACCGGATTTCGCGATTTCGCGAATCCTGTTGTCGAGATTCTCGACCTTTCCACCTTCCAAAACCCGAAATGCCGATTTTCCTAAAACGCTTGGCCGCGTCCTCCTACACAGCTATATCGCGTTTCGCGACTTCGGGAGTTCCGGAACGAGGAATCCCGACCTCTTGTCTTCACAACTGCCAAAATGCCGAAACCTAAAACATTCAGCAAAAGACTGGCTTCTATCAAAACTTTTCACCTTTTCGGGGTTTCAAACTTCATGATTCCGCGAGTCCTAATGTAAGGCTTCCGGCTCTATAACCTCTACAATCCCCGAAATCTGAAACAAATATCTCCAATGGGATCAACGGCTATAAGCCTCCCTTCGATTTGATGACCCATGTGATTTTAGACTTTCGGGTACTGGGAGTCCAAGACTCTCGATCCCAGAACACTGTCCTGTCGAGTTCCCGAACCCTGAAACACCGAATTGTCGAAACACCACTTCACACTATTTCGCGTTTTGCAATTTCAGGGGTTCTCATGTGAAGTGCCCGAATTCTTGTCAACGGGAATGCTGAAATCCCGATTCCCGAAATGACGAAATACCCCTTCACGATATCCCGAATCTCGCGACTTCAAAATTCTAAGTGCAAGGGCCCAAGCTCCTTATCCTTAGGACTTTCGGTATTCCAAATCCCGATTTTCTGAAATCCCAAAATTCACATCAAATTCTATCGCGACTTGCAACTTTGGGTCTTCCACTCCGCTGTGTCCCGATTGCTTGTCCTCATAACCTCCGAAATGCCGAACTTTGAAATTCCAAAATGCCAAAATTTCTGCTCTTCGCCTTCACACACAATAATCCACTTCGCGCTTTGGGAGTTAAAACGACCAAGGGTTCCGTTCACACTTCGGACTTACAGCTCCCGAAATGCTAAAATGATCTCGATGGTCCAATGATTGAAATCAACGGTCCACGTTGGCTCCTGTTACCAGAGTGATTGATTCTCCCCTCCTTATCCACCTTGTAACTTATCTATATCTTATGGTTCTCATGATTTCAGGAGTTCTCCTCGGAGAATTCCGACCGTTCAATTTCCTCCTAAAGAACCTCTGGCTCAAAATCGACTTTGTGATCCTGCTCTGGGACGTGACTTCCGCACAACAACTTGAGTGTCCTGCTTTCTCTTGAATGATTCAAAGGCCCTAGCCCTTCTGAGCTTTCCTCTTACAACTTCAAGTCACCAAAGAACTCCTGCATGCACTCCTTGCAACAATCCTTCAAGTACTTCTGGGTATTTGAACTCACGACTTTGTGCACTTTCTCTGCAACAACAGTCCTTCAACCTCTCGTCCTTAGTTGATAATTTCTACGGTCTCGACCAGCCTGCGCACACCTTGCACGACTTCTGTGTTTATATTGCACTTTCGCTGAAACGAGAACAACAATATCCCTCCTGAGCTTTCAGAGATAAACTCGGAGCCTTCGTCAACACACTCCTTGTGGACGTTTCATTGCACTCATTGCAAAAACTTCTCACTCAGGAAGAGAAACAATTGAAACTCATTCTCTCTCTCTCTCAGACTTCAAACATTTAACAAGAAATCATACATAAATAACATAACAACAAATGAATGACAGAGAGGATAAAACAACCATAAGCAGATCGATTAGCATGTATACACAGAAAACATCATAACACCATGAGTCTGAATCAAAGCTTCATATATTAATTCAAAGCTCTTGTCCATGGGGTTCTTCTCTACAACCCTCTGCTATAGCTCTCCTCTTCTCTATGCTAATGTGCTTAATTGATCTATTTCTGATTGATTACAATGATACAAAGATGAGGGTGTCTATAGTCGTTTTCCCTCCTGTTCTTCTAAACTGTCAATTTTGGAATTTAAATCTACCTACTTTCATTAACTGGGCATAAATGCCTCTACCTCCTACAGATGAGAGAGAATCACTCACGATCTGTTTACAATACGTAAGTACGCTTCCTTTTAACCATTACATTAATGATTCAAAAACATTTCCAAAACATGTAAAATGTGTGTTGCACTTTCCAGCTGTCTTCTGCGCTCATGCTCGCTTGGCTAGTTGCTTGTAATGCTCCTGCATCTGTTAAGCCCTAATATTGGCTCATTACCCCTTAATTGGGGGATATTATATTAGTAATTTTATTTTATTTATGTCGGCTCTCGGCCTTTAGTTGTAATTATACCTCCTAGTCTCCTATATATACCAAGGAGACATTTTCATTTTGAATCATCTTGTACTTGAACATTTAAGTGGGGTAAAAGGAGGTTTCCCCCTCGAAGAGGCTTATTATTTGAAATTGTCTCTTTTCCAAGGCGTTGAGTACTTTTCCTGAGTTTTTTCTATGCTATATTGATGTTTGGTTCTTAACATATGGTTTCAGAGCTCAAGGTCTTGGGGTTTCGCTGCTACATCTGAGACACAGTGGAATTTTCACTATAACTTTGTTTCTACAATGTTTCAGAAGGAATAACTTTGAGGATATTTAGTAGACAGATCAAGGTACGTTGGGTTCAAAATTTATCTCCTGAGGCCTTATACCTTTGTAGATATAACCTATACAAGATAGGGTTCTAGAATCTTCCTAAAATGAGTCATTGCGGAATTTTCGCTATAAAAAAGTTTTTGTAACGTTTCAAACCTTGAACTCTAGAGGCCATTTACAGAAATTAGTAAGGTATTTTTGGTAAAAGGTTCAGCTTCTGGGTCATCTTAAATTTGTAGATACACCTTGTGTAAGATAGGGTATCTGACTAGTCTTATTGACTAGTCTCAAGAAGGTGTTCCAGGTAAAACAATCATAACTTCTTGCTAGAGTATCCAAATTGAGTGGGACTAGTTTCATTAGATCGTGGACAGTCTTTAGTATTTTGAGTGCAGGTTTCAGAATTTGATATCAATTATTTTGTGCGGGGTATGCTATACAAGTGAGATCTCCTGGAAAGGCTAAAAATCGGCAAGTTGTGAGGAAGTTACCGTAAATTCCACTTGGCACATCCAATTTTGATCAGACCTGTGGCATTACAGAGAAGAAATATCAGAGAACTACCTAAAAGAAAGTTTCATACCCAGAAGAGTTGAAAATTGGGAGATAGAACAGAATAAATATTGTCTAGCAGAACCGCCTCAAAATCAAGATTCAAAAGTGATACTTGGCCAACATGCCACCAAAAAAGGGACCTTCTACACCAAATAAGCCTCCAGAAAATCCTAATTGGACTCT
>ML791966.1:301899-325578 GCA_009831015.1 Picea engelmannii
CTCCTTCTTTAAACTCTGGCTTCACGATCTTTCCTTTCACAATATCCAACACTTTATTCTTAGCAAGGATGAGGTAAATCCTTGTCTTCCATGCTCTGAAGTTAGAGGCTCCATCTAGCTTGTTCTTAGACTTCATAGAATTCGTCATGGATTTCTTGACTTGGTCAAACCCTAGATTTGACCAGAAATTCAAACTTCACGTCTTGGCCTTCTAAGAGTACCAGGGGATGCGTTGGGCTAGGGTGCACTGATATATCCAGAGATTAGGTCAATATCGTCACTGAAGGTGCATCAACAAGAGGTTTAGGGTTTTTGCAACTACTTCTGCTGGTAACCCTAGCTATGGTGCTTTTGGAAGCTGCTCTTGCTAGTAACCCTAGTGGCAGTTCCTCAACGAGCTCAATATCTAGCGACTATGTTTCCTTCCAGTGTTTTAGGCTGATTGAAGGGGTGTGGGCCCATAACCTATTAGAATATAGAAGATGGTGTGCTCGTTTTACCATTGACGATACCTTCGTCACCGAACCATAGGCCGAAGCCTCCCTCCGAGCACCTTAACCTTCACTGAGAATTCCTCCGGAAGCAAACCCTAGGCTAGATAGCCAAACAAAGAGTAGCACATCAATCCCTAAGGATTGCGCATCACAAAAAGCTGATCAGATGTTCCAAACCCTAGCCAAGAGATATCCAAGCCAATACTGGAACTAGCTGCTGCTGCAGCTGCACCTGCAACCCTCCTCCAAACCTACGCACCAGACTGCAACTGCAGTGCGCACGAACTGGGAAACTGCAATTCTGAGATGCTGTCAAATGAGAACTGGCGCCCTGTATTTATAGTAATCCTGCCAGTTTGTTGGGGCCAACTTCTCCTTCTGGGTATGTGTCTGTTCAGTATATTATTATTAATTCTGGCCGACTTCTTCTCTTGGAGGCTAATAGCCTAATATAAATTATATTCTTGAGACGACAAGGCTTCTAGGGTTATTAGCCAACTCATTAGGGTTTCTCTTGCTTCCTGGAGTCTTCTATTCTCGTCAGGTTCACACGTGGGGGTAAATACCTCCCGCAGCTACCATAATATTAACACTCCTAGGGTTAGGTTTTTGGATGTGTAGGGTTTTGAAATTCATGAGTAATGTTAAAAAGGCCTTTAGAGCCTCATTGTAATCATTCTGCTCAGACGAATGCACGTAGCAACCGTATCTCTTCTCAGAGATAGCTACCACCATTTGAGCAAGTTGTTTTCAGTTATGCAATTTTACAATTTTAGCCTATTTTATTTATTCAATAGAAGTTATTGTTCACTGGATATATGTTGTTGTTCTCCGTATATCTGTGTTATTGTATTCAGTGTGTTATTCATTTCATTCTGCTCATAAATCCTGATCAGTGGTATCATAGTGGTCTATTCTTCATTTATTTTTCTTCGTGCATGTCCCCGACAAGATCTAGGTACAAGAAGTTGGGACTCGAACCAATCGAGATTTTGCAAGATCGGTTTCACCTAGCCAGACAAAAAACCATGGGGGACGAAAAGAAAGATGATGGAGCAGGAGATCCTTTTAAAATGTTGCTTCAGGAATCCCTTGCGCGACAAATGAATGAAATGATGGACAAATTTGCACAGATCCTTTGACGACTGCCTACATGAGACAGATCTTCATCAAGTGGCCATGCAACCCCCTTCAAGGTACAAGTAAATTTTGATATTTCATTATTTGAAGGATTGATAGATGCATATGTTATAGATAAATGGTTGAATCTGCTCGAAGGGTATTTTCGGTCCACAATTTTTCAGACAGGGAAAATATTACTTTTGCACTCCTCAAGGCCGTCCTCCATGTTAAGGAATGGTGGGATACTTACTCTAAGCAAAGGGCCATAGAGGAATCTGTAATATTTACGGTCACCCCCACATGGGATTCCTTTAGGGATGCCATTAAAGAACAATACTACCCTGTTGGAAGCTACGAGAACCAGTACACATGATGAACCATGCTGTGTCAGGAAAGGGACCAGACAATACCATATTTCACCAATGTTTTCCATACCCTACGCACCAAATTGGGTATCAAAAACTTTGAACGACATTTGGTGCTCAAATAATGCTGCTGTATGCATAGATACATTCAAATAGAAAACGAGTTTCTGGACATCACATCATTAGGTGCGGCTTATAGATATGCTATCAAGATCGAGCTAAAATTTAAGCAGAAAGGGCGATAGTTTGGATCTGCAAACTCCTCACTACCAAAGCAGGGCAAAGGCAACCCCAACCCACAAAACAAGGGACAAAGAAAATATGGACTCTCTCAGGAAAACCAGTTCACGCTGCAACACAAGAAGGGTAATGAGAAGTTGAAGAAGGACACGGGAAAGTGGTGTGAATACCATAAAATCCCTTGGCACAACACCGAAGAATGCTTCTCCAAGCAGCCACTGGTGGACGAGTTGAAAGCTTAGGAGTCATAGGCAGATTCTAACTTTGAATCAAATCCAGAAGGAGGGAAGTGGATTATCGATGTCGAACCTAACACCACTGTTACTACCACCAAATTTCATCCAAGCGAACCAAAAGAACAAGAGGAAGGGGAACGCCTCTTTCACTCACAGATGTCAGTAAAGGGGGTTCTGCTTCATTTCATTGTCGATAGAAGTAGTAAGAAGAACCTAATATGATTAGAGGTTTTCAAGTGGCTGGACCTGTCGACGAGACCACACCCCCAGCTCTACACCATTGGTTGGCTTCGCCAAGGAAGAGATTTTCAAGTCAACCAACAATGTCGTTTTTCCTATGGCATCGAGCCGTTCAAAGATGAGGTATTGTGTGATATTTCTCCCCTTGAAGTTTGTGATGTTATTTTAGGACAACCATATTTTTGGAAGCGACATGTTGTGTATGAATCTAGACCCCATAGTGTTATTATTACTTTGGGTAGACAATTGTACATGATTCCAAATGTAGCGCTGCCTACCACTATTTATTTAATATTTGATAAGCAATGAAGTAAGGTCATTTCACAGACTGGGAAGTTCGTCTTCTTTGTGATCCGTGCTCACAGTAAGTAGAAGGTCACCACCACATTCATGGCCTCTACACATAGCCTCTCTTTGCAACAAAATCAAGTGGACTAGATCATGGAAGAGTACAAAGACATCTTCTCCTCACCCACCGGGGTACCTACGCACTGCCATGTCAAGCATCCAATTGATCTAACCCCTGATGCACCTCTACCTAATGGACCAATCAATCATCGCTTGCTGATGGAAAATGACAAAATCAAGCATTAGATCCAAGAGCTGCTTCAAAAGGGGCACATCAGACCCAACTCCTCACCTTGTGAAAGCCCGATTGTACTAGTGCAGAAGAAATATGGGTCTTGGTGGATCTGCATTGATTATAGAGCATTAAGAAAAATCACAGTTAGGAATTGGTACCCAATTCCCCAAATTGATGACCTTCTTGACCAACTCAAGGAGGAAAAGTTCTTCAACAAAATTGACCTAAATTCTGGCTACCACCAGGTTCCCATCAAATCGACTGATGTATGGAAGACAACTTTCAAATCTAAAGAAGGTCTCTTTGAATGACTCGTCATGCCCTTTGGATTAACAAATGCACCAACCACTTTCATGAGGTTGATGGATGATGTATTGAGACCCTTCACCAACTCTTTTATGGTGGTATATTTGGCTGACATCCTCATCTTCAATAGAAATTGGGAGGAGCACACGTATCATATTAAACAGGTTTTAAGCACTCTGCGACAACATAAGATATATGCCAACTTGGAAAAATGCTTCTTTGGCATGAACAAGGTCCAATACTCGAGATACTTTATTGATGAGCATGGGGTACATGTGGATCTAACTAATATCCAAGTGATCTGTGACTGGCCAACCCCGACCACACTAATCAGGGTTTAGAGCTTCTTGGGACTTTCCAACTTCTACCGACGATTCATGTTGGGATTATCCCATATTGCATGGCCCCTCAGCCAAGTGACCAAGGGCAGTGGCAGGATAAATTTCGCATGGGGGAAGGAACAACAATGAGCATTTGATGATTTGAAGCATTGCTTGTGCTAAGCTCCAATACTCTCCTTACCTGATCTGCAACAACGGTTCTATATTGATACTGATGCATCTGACTATGTTGTAGGCAGAGTTCTCACTCAACATGTCATCCAATAGCATACCATAGTGAGACACTCTCAGATACCATCTAGAAATACCCCGCCTATGACAAGGAAATGCATTCCATTGTGCAAGCCTGTCGTCAATGGAAAAATTACATTCTGAGAAAGGAGACAATCATCCACACTGATCACAAGCCTCTACAGTTCATATAGACACAGGGGAAATTGCAAAATGACCACGATAAAAAATGGTCCACGTACATGTAGCAGTTCCATCTCAACATCAAGTATAAGATATGTAGCACAAATCATGTCATTGACTGCCTCATTCAACCTCCTATGGCTTCACTCACCACCATGCTCCATTCCAGTGGGCATGAGGCATCTCAGTGGCCCCAACTTTATCAACGAGATCCTGACTTCACCACCACCTATCAACTCTTGGGTACATGCAAAAATGTCACCGATTTTCAGATTTAGGATGGACTGTTATGCCATCTAGTCCATATCTATGTTCCTGCAAGTGAGCGTGCAAAGTTGATTTGGAAGGCTCATTACGATTGGATGGCAAGACATTTTGGTGTGAAGAAAACTATGACTGTTATATAAAAACATTTTTATTATCCAAAACTTTGACAGGACGTCAACAAGTATATCAGATCTTGCACTGCCTATGCCATTGCCAAGTCAACCATCAAGAAGTAAGGCTTATACACCCCTCTTCCTACTCCCGAGAGGCATTGGGAATCCATCTCGATGGATTACATGTCTGGTCTTTCTTCCACCAAGAAAGACAATGATTGCGTATTTGTGGTGGTTGATCAGTTTTCGAAGATGACCATCCTCACAGCCTGCAAGAAAAAAATCACAATGAAAAATACTACCAAGCTCTTCTTCGAACAAGTGTGGGTCCATTTTGGGGTACCAAATACCATCACCTCCGATTGGGAAAAAATGTTCCTTAACACATTTTGGTCGAGTCTGGTCACCGTTGAACAATAATCTCACTAAATCCACTGCCTTCCACCCTCAAACCGATGGCCAAACAAAGGTCATCAATTAGATGATTGTGCACATCCTGCACATGTATAACTCTTAGAATCCACGTACATGGGATGAGAGTCTTCCCCATGTTCAACACAACTACAATAGGGCTCTCCATAGCTCCATCGACCATATCCCCTTTCAGGTGGGGCTGGGATTCCAACCCTTGGGTCCCATTGATGTTTCACTAAATCTTGCAACCACACATGAAGATTCTTCCCATGTTTAGTCCGAGGTTGACAAAGTCACCAGATTCATTGAGCGGATTCAACAAATCCGCCAACAGGTCCATGAGATTTTGTAGAAAGTCAATGCTAAGTAAAAGTAGCACCATGATGAACACTGGGTACCACACAAGTTTCAGGTGGGAGACAAGGTCTGGCTACATTTGTAGAAAGAATGCCTTACAGGGCCTCATCGGAAGCTCGATCCCCTTCACGATGGGCCTTACACTATCACTAAGGTTTTGGGTGACAATGCTTTATAGCTCAACACTCCCCCCGTCCTTGGCTTGCACCCAGTGTTCAATGTGGACCTCATCCGACCATATTTTCCACCATTATTGGATACCTCGGAGATCATATAATAGTTGACACCAACAAACCTCAACCTTTACTGCATGGAACATGCATCCACTGATCAAAGAGTGGACACACAGGTCAAGGGAACTCACCAACAATGGATCCAACTTTATTGAGTTTTCAAGGCAAGGCAGCTCCTGCACCAAGGAAAGTGGCTCACCCAGAGCCAAATTCAACATAAATTTCCTCACCTGATGGGGGCACTCAATGTAATGGAGACCATTCCTTCCTAAGGGGGGAGGACTGATCCAGGTGGATATTGGTGTCCACCCACCTATTCCAATTTGCTCCTCTTGACAATTTTTAGTTCATCACGTTCTTCTGTAATTCTTTGTAATTGTGGGTTGTACACTTCTGGGACTGTATGAAGCGCTACATAGATTCCAGGTGGATATTGGTGGCCTCCCACCTGATCCAACTGGCTTATTTTGAAAGTTTTCATGTCATTACATCTTTCTCTACTTTAGGGCTATCTTAGGGCCCTAAACAATTTTTTTTTGGCTTGCCACAGTCAAACTGTAGACAGAGTCAAATTTTGACAAGATAATGTTTATTTCTCTAAAATACCTTTCCAACGGGCTATCACGTGCCTAAAATGGAGATCGTGTGCAAAATTTATGACCTTGGGAAGTTGAGGTAACAACTTACCCATCGGGGCCCACATAAATTTTGATGTTTCATCTCCTAGGGTTAGGTTTTTGGATGTATAGGGTTTTGGAATTCATGAGTAATGTTAAAAAGGCCTCTAGAGCCTCATTGTAATCATTCTTCTTAGACGAATGTGTGTAGAAACCACATCTCTTCTCAGACATAGATACCACCATTCGAGCAAGTTGTTTTCAGTTATGTAGTTTTACAATTTCAACCTAATTTATTTATTCAATAGAATTTATTGTTCATTGGATATATGTTGTTGTTCTCCGTATCTTTGTGCTATTGTATCTTCTCTGTTATTCATTTTGTTCCGCTCATAAATCGAGATCATCTCTACATGTTTCCATTTATATTCTTGCCTTCATTTTGTTATCGACATAATCCAAATCAATGATATTAAAACAATTTGTGCTTTGTTGTTTCTTGATGCATGTCCCCAATAATGTAAGGGTACAGGGAGTTGGGTCTTGAACTAACTAAGCTTTTAGAAGACCAATATTTTTGGCCTAGGTAGCCTCTCATGGTAGAAGAAAAGAGAGTGACATAGTAGGATATCCTATCGAGTTGTTGCTTGATGAATCCCTCACACATTAGAGGAATGAGATGATGGATGATTTTACCTAGATCCTTTGACGATTGCCAACAACGACTGAGACACATTTAACAAACAATCATTTTGGAGGTGTGACACCCTTCAAGGTACAATTTAACTTTGACATTCCTTTATTTGAAGACTAGATAGACATAGATGGTTTGGATAAATTATTAAAAATGTTGGAGGGTTTTAATATGTTCAAAAATTTTCCAACGACAAAAAGATCACCTTCACACTACGTAAGTTCCTTCTTGATGTCAAATATTGGTGGGAGAGTTACTGTGCTAGACATGTTGAAGATGATTCTACAACATTTAGGATAGAAACCACTTAGGTGGATTTTGTTGATGCCTTCAAGGAGGAATTTTACTGTGTTGGAAACTATGATGACCGATACACAAGATGAACAAATTTACACTAGGAGATAGACCAAAGAGTGATAAATTACACCAAAATATTCCATACCTTGCACTTAAAGCTAGGCATCAAATACCTCGAGAATAACTTGGCTTGAAAGTATCATAGTGGCCTGCATAGGTACATCCAAACTGATATGGAGTTCTTGGACATCTCTTCACTAGGAGTTGTTTATCGATATGTTGTCAAAATCAAGCAAAAGAATAACTCAGAGTTTCAGTCTGCAAAACCACCACAACAGAAGCTTGGCAAAGGCAGGCCTAACTTGCAAGACAATTGATAGAGAAAGGATAAACAATCTTAGGACAACCAATCCAAGCTGTAGGTAAATAAGGGTAATGAGAATTCAAAGAAGGACATAGGAAAGTGGTGTGAGTTCCACAAAATCCCTTGGCACAACAATGGGGACTATCGCTTTAAGTAGTAGATGAAATCCTTATAGTCAGACTTTGATTCATATAAATATAAGGGAAAGTGGATCGTTGACACAAAACTTGATGTTACCATCACGACCACAAAGATCCAACTAGAAGAGTTAGAGGAGACTAAGGAAGGTGATAACCACTTCCACTCGTAGATGTGGGTGAAGTGGACTTTGTTACATTTCATTATTGATATTGATAGCTATAAGAACCCAATCCGAGTAAAAAATATCAAGATATTGAAGTTGTCAACAAAACCATGCCTCCAACCATTCACTACTTGGTTGAAACAAGGATGAGATGTATTAATAAACAATGTTGTGTTCCCTATGACATCAATCCTTTCAATGATCAGGTACTATTTGATGTTGCCCCACATGAAGCTTGTGATGTTCTTTGAGGGGATCCATATACATGGAAGTGTCCCATTGTTTACAAGTTCAGGCCCTGTAGTGCCATTATTACTTTGGGAGGTTATCTCTATAGGGATGTAGGGGTTGTTCCAACTATTGCAATCTCCTTGATCTCAGTAATGCAATACAGAAGGGTAATCTCTCAGACTGTGATATTTCTCCTCTTCATGTTTTTGTTGAAAGGTGAATGGAAGGTCATTGCAACTGTCATGGACTCTGCATTAGTTTCCCCACACATCAAAGTCAAGTGGACAACATAGTATAATAATACAATGATAAAATTGCTTCACCTGCAAGGGTGCCTTTGTATTTCTAGTTCAAGCATTCATTTGATTTTATGCCTGGTGATCGTTTACCAAATGACCCAAAATATAGATGCTCTCTTCTAGAGAATGAAGAAATCAAATGCTAGGTTCAAGAGCACATCCAAAAGGGCCAGATTCAACCAAGATCCTTGTTGAGATTTTATGTAATTTTAGAAGTTATTCCTAAGTGTAATTGTATTGGTTATTCCTAAGTGTAATTGTGAAAGGGTTTATTGATAAGTCATGTCTTTTAGGTATTTTAGAGTATAAATAGAGGTTATATCAAGTCATTTTTATCATTCATTGAATATAAGTACAAGATAGTAGTACATACTTATCTAGGAGGTTATTCTTGGTTCATGTCTGGGTCTCTTTAGTCTTGATTTCGTGAAAGAGCATTGTATGACATTGTACGTGTTGGAGGAATATATACTGAGGAAAGTTTGCAGGGTTTTCTCCCCCTTGAGGGTTTCCCTGTGGATATATATTATTGTTCTGTGGATATCTATCTTTTAGTTGTGATCCTTTTGCACATTAAATAATAATAAGAGAATACAATACTTTAATTGTTGGAAAAACAAAAAGAAATCAACATGGTATCAGAGCATGCCTGAAAAAGAAGACTTTCTGTAGATTTTTGGAAGTGTTTTGGCAAAAAAACTTCATCTTCCCAGACAAGATGACTACCGACACCAAAATTGACGAGAAGTTGGAAGGAGCAGAAAAATTCAGAGCATGGAAGTACATAGTATGAATGCTTATGGAAGAACATGATTTAGAAAGATTTATTGAGGAGGAAGTTCTAGAACCAGAGGAAGATGAGGCTAAGGCAAAGCATAAACATAACCAAGTCACGGATAAGAATATTATTGTAGACTCAATCAAGGATCATTTTATCCATCACATTTCTCCGTTAAAATCTCCGAAGAAGATGATGGATGCATTGACTCGGTTATTTGAAGGAAAAAACATCAACAAAAGGATGACATTGAAGACCCAAATGAATAATGTGAAGCTTCAAGATTCAAATTCCATTCACTCGTACTTCTCAAGAGTGAACCAGATCAAGGAACAAATTGAAGCTATTGGAGAAATTGTTGACGAAGTAGAAATGGTGATGACAACCTTGAATGGTCTCCCAAGTTCATGGGACTCATTCATTCAAGGAATATACTTAAGGAGGAAGCTAATAAAATTTAGCAGATTATGGGAAGATTGCACTCAGGAGGAAGCAAGGCTGGTAGCAAGAGAAGAGAAATTGAGGGATGATGATCAGGATTTAGCTGCTCATACAAGGAAAGGAAAGAGTAAGAAAGAACCCTCATCCCCAAATAAACCTCAAAAGTCCAAGAATCGAAGAGACTATTCAAATGTGACGTATTTATGTTATGAAAAATTGGGACACATTGTAAAATTTTGTCTCCGTATTCTTAAACTAAAAGAAAAGGAAAAGGGCAAGAGACATCATGCTCATGCTGCTAAATATGATGAACCACTGAAGAAAATTGCAAGAGAAGATGATTCAAGTGAATATGACTACATCCTAATATCAACGCTCACAGAAACAATCACCCCTGGAAATGATACTTGGCTAGTGGATAGTGGTGCTTCTAAGCACATGACATGTTATAAAGGCTCTCTATCAAACTTAATTCATAAAGACTCACCTCATAATGTGAATTTGGGTGATGATTATCAATATTCGATCAAAGGAGTAGGAGAGGCCTCCTACAAACTAGATTATGGGAAGGCAATGAGGATGGAGGACGTGCTTTATGTACCAAGTTTGAAGAAGAACCTTCTCTCGATTTCAACTTTGGATGAAAAGGGTTTTGGGGTTACATTTGTATATGGAGAAGTTTTCATGTGGCCAAAAGGAAAGGCGTTTGATGATGTAGTTATTATCGGTGTCCAAGAAGGAGGAGTGCATAAATTAAAGGGACGCTCAGATTCAACATTGATTCACGACACTTGGAATTCAAGTGAGCTATGGCATAGGAGATTTTCCTACCTATACTATAGATATTTACCAATCATGAGTAAGATGGTAACATGACAACCAAAGATTCAGGTGAATCTAGATGGCATGAGAAAAGGTTGTGCACAAGGCAAGAATGTGAAGAACCCCTTTCCAAGTAGTGATAATAGAGCCAAAGGAGTCTTGGAAATTGTACACACAGATGTATGCGGAATGATGTCAACACCATCACTCAATGGATACATATATTATGTATATTTTATTGATTATTACTCACACAAAACTTGGATTTACTTCTTGAAGTCAAAAGGTGAAGTATTTGGTAAGTTCAAGGAATTCAAGGCACTAGTAGAAAACCTAACATAAAGGAATATAAAGACGTTGAGATCAGACAATGGAGGAGAATTCACCTCAGATGAATTCTTATATTTCTACAAAAAAGTTAGGATTAAGAGGGAGCTCTCTACTCCCTATAATTTGCAGGAAAATGGAGTGGCAGAGAGAAAGAATCAAACAACTATGGAAGCAGTGAAGGCCACGATCCATGATCACGATTTGCCTATGTATCTATGGGAAAAAGATATGATGAAAGTTGTGTATGTACAAAATGAAGTCCCCATCAAGTTCTTGAAAGCAAGACACTGGAGGAAATGTTTTCAGGAGATAAGCCAGAGTTCAATGACCCGAGGATATTTGGTTGTCCTGTATATGTGCATATCCCCAAGGACAAGAGAACAAGTTGGACCCATCTGAAAATAAAGGTAAATTTGTTGGGTACAATGACACATCGAATGCCTATAGAGTATACATTCCTGATCACCAGGGGATTGAGATTTGCAGGGATGTCACCTTCGATGAGGATGTAGCTTTTTGCAAGTCAAAGTAGGGTCATGTAGAAAAATATTGTTACAGGAAACTCTCGCTGCGGACAAGTGGATTTCCTCTTGGATATGAGACCCTTATAACAAAGACATAAAGGTGCTAATGTGGACACTGACATTCCTTTTCATGAACCTAAACTATTCAAGGAAGAATAAGAAAGAAAGGTAGATACCTTTACTGACGTTTGTCCTTGCTTGATCCAGGCTGATCTTGATCTCAAAGTTCTTCAGAAGGTCCTGCAATACAATGAGAAACGAAAAAAAAACATACTTCCTACTCTACCATGATTAGCTTCATAATAGATCTATCAAAAGAAACAAGTTCATGAAAAATACACAAACTTAAAGGAAACAGGCCAAGCACATATATATATTAATGAAAACAAAGCAAAGTGCTTACAACCATAGATGTAGATGCAACAACTTCACCAAGCTCTCTTTTTCCAAACCCTTTTCTCAAATGATCCACCAATAGAATGCTTGTAACTTCACTGATATCTTCCTTATGAGATCATGAGTTTGATGCCTTCCTATTTATCCACTTTTCACCATGAAGAGGCCTCCTTATATAAGCTTGGAGAGGCCCAACCACCTTAGAGATTCTTGGGATAGGTTGAGGATCTTTCTCCTTCAGTTGTGGATCCTCCCTAAGATCCAGTCTCGACCTCAGATTCAAATCCAACTGATTTCCAAGATAAGGGGGATCTTCCCCTAATTTTCTCAACAACATAACTCTCCCCTCAAACAGGCCAGTGCTCCCCCAAAAGGATACACAGAGCATTGCAACGCTCCCCCAAAGAGGGTTAGGGAGCGCTGCCCAAAATTCCTTCAAAATGGCCCAATGCTCCCCCAGAATGGTGTCCTGAGTGTTGTAACTCTCCCCCAAAGAGGGGTAGGGAGCGTTGGCACTCCCTGACAGTGGGTAGGGGAGCGTTTCCATTCAAAAATCAATTTTAAGTGGTCTTTTCCATGGCAAATGCTTTGTACTCCTCATCAGATGATTTCTCCTTCTTAAACCAATCTTTTAGGGTGTCTTAAGTGTCCTTATGATGTCGTTAGAGACATGACATAGGCAAGATGGCAGTATGATGTTTGCGACACTTGCGACACTTGCGACCAAAAATACGACACTAGTAATGACGACAATGGGTCATCATTGAAGTGAGTAATTTTGATGTGTAATAGATTGCCCCCAAAAGTGCGAAGTTAGAAGATGAAAACTGATGAACGAAGTACTTTGTAGACTTTTAGAGCAAGGGTATGGACTCAGAGAACCTGGTAGAAGCTGCACACAACCATCAAACAAATATTAATGATATGTTTCAAACCTAAGGCAAGCATACCTATGCTTGGGTGACAAATACTTGCAAGGTATGGCCACCATAAGATACACTGTGTATCCATAATTACATTAACAAAGAGTAAATTTATGTTTCAGGAGAATCCCGCTGCGGACAAGTGGATTCCCTCTTGGGCTCTAGACTCCTAAGACCAAGACAAAAAGGGTGCTAACATTGGTCACTGACATCCTTTTAAATCTAGTTAAACTAAAGTATAGAGAAGAGGAAGAAAGGAGTACCTTTTAAATGATGTTTGTCCTCGCATAGTCCGAGCTGAGCTTTGATCCCTAAGATCCTTGATAAGTCCTGCAAACAAACAAAGACAGAAAAAACTTCCTATTCTACTAAGATTAGCTTGAAACTAGATCTATCTAATAGAGACAAGTTCATGTAGAACAAACACAACCTTGAAAGAAACAGGCCAAGCACATATGTATATTGATGAGAACAAAAGATAATACTTACAGACCTTTGATGAAGGTGCAACAATCTCTCCCAACTCTCCTTGTCCAACCCTTTTCTCAAGTAATCCACACAAAATGATGATGCTTCAATGATATCTTCCTTATGAGATCATAAGTTTGATGCCTTCAATGTCTCTCTGTCAATACCACTCATGAGATCATAAGTTTGGTATCTCTAAAACTCCATTTCCTTTCACCATGAGGAGGCTTCCTTATATAAGCTTGGAGAGACCCATCCACCTTAGATATTCTTGGGACAGGTTGAGGATCCTTCTCCATCAGTTGTGGATCCTCCCTAAGATGTAGCCTTGACCTCAGATTTGAATCCAACCAAATCTAGAGATGAGGGGGATTTATCCCTGATTTTCCTCAACAACCCAAAATTTGTTGAAAAAGGTCAATGCTCCCCCAAAAGGGTGCACAGAGCGTTGCAACGCTCCCCCAAAGAAGGCCAGGGAGTGCTGCCCTCCAAAATCCATTTTTGAGTGGTTTTTTCCATGACAAAAGACTTATACTCTTCATCAGATGATTTCTCCTTCCTAAACCAGTCTTTGAAGGTGTCTTAAGTGTCCTTATAATGTCGTTAGAGACATGACATAGGCAAGATGATAGTATGATGTTTGCGACACTTGCGAGAGATTATGGCTAAAATGCGACACTTGTAATGATGACAATAGGTCATCATTGAAGTGAGTAATTTTGATGTGTAACAAATTGCCCCTGAAAGTGCGAAGTTAGAAGATGTGATGAATGAAGTACTTTGTAGACTTTTTCAATCAAGGGTATGGACGTGGAGAACCTGGAAGAAGCTGCACACAACCATCAAACAAATATTATGACATGTTTCAAACCCAAGGCATGCATACCTATGCTTGAGTGATAAATACTTTCCAGGTATGGCCGTCATAAAATACACTGCGGATCCACAATTATATTGACAAAAGGGCATAGCCACCAAAGATACAATGTGGATCTATACTTCCATGACATGAATTGATCGTAACCATGAAAAATACACTGTGGATCTACGAGACGACAAGACATAGCAATAGACCAATACAAAGTGAATCTACGTGACAATATTTGTGTCAATATTCAAGAGAAACTCCGTCACAACCTGGGTAAAGTACATATCAGAGTGATCACTCAACCCAGGGTCTTCTTACCAATATCGATGCGGTACAAGTGTAACCATGTGAATAGATTTCTTGATGTTGAACATGGTATAAACCGCTTGATTACCGGTCAATGAGGTAAACCGTTAACAAGCGCAAGGGAAATCATCATTGATGTCAATGATTCCCAAGGTACCCTAGTACATTCCAGCGAATGTGAACAAATGATCTGAAGTCGAACATCCGTGGAATCATCCGATCAGGGGTCAATGATGTAAACCCATTGTCGGAAGCGAGGAGGCCTACCATTGAGGCATGCAAGTCCCAAGGTACTAATTGGTTTATAAGTCTAGTTCCCGGATAATGTGTTGAAGTAGATAGGAATAGACTTGTCCCAGGAGGTCCTTGATGTATCCCCCATCAACGACATGAAACAAACACAAAGATGTAAATTGGTGGATCAAATGAACATGGATTGACACAGGTATTGAAACATGAAATTTGTGATGGCTGACTCTCGAGGTAGATACTTCCCTTGAACACTGAGGCACATCAGTAGAAACATGACATGGACCAAAACATGATGATGCAGTGGATACTGTGACTTTCGTCGAGTGACCCAAAGGAGTAAATAAACTCAGAGGATTGGTTCAGTGCATAGGTTCAATGGATTAAAATGTATGAAAAGACAAAGTGTCGTGTTCAAGGGCGACCGTAAGAGTGACTTGTAATTTTCCCAAAAACTGCTTGGCTTGCCTCCTTCAATTTTTTACCCCATCCAAATAGACGAGTACCTCTTTTTGATTTAACGAGCTCGAGGAGGGTAAAACATACTCGATATAACTCACCTTCGGTAGGTCCCTCTTCCTTTATTTAATGAACTGGAAGAAGTAAGGGTTCAGTCCCATATGGGCCCTTCAATGTACGATTTTTTTAACGAGTCGAGAGAAGGTAAACTCGATAATTTTACATGTTTAGAGAGTCTAAAAAGAACTTAAAGACGATTCCAGTGTTGTCCTTTTTCATAATGTTAGTCTTGTGAGGCCGAAAAAGAGATAAATTATCACTCGAAAGACGCCCTTTCAAACCTTTTAAAGAGTGGGAAAGGAAGCAAAATCACTCAACAATCTTTTCATGTTTAGAGAGTTTGAAAAGAGATTAAAGGAGACTCCAGGGGGTTCCTTTTTCATATAACCTTTACGAGTCTGAAAAAGTGATAAAAGTATACTCGGTTACATTCTCATGTATTTATGAGCATGAGAAGGAACAAAGACTAAGCTCGGTACTCTACCCCCATCTTGAAAGCTAGTGGCTTAACTTCAGAATGATCATCAGAGGCTGGAGACATGCCCCCCAAGCTTCAATTCATTTACCGACTTTGAGGTTGTCACGAATTTCTCTACTGAATGGAGAAAAAGGATACAGGTGGATGAAATGAAGGTTCAAATACGAGACCTAATGAAATACTCAACTTGACATCTAAGAGATCTGGCGAAAGACTCGACCTGACAGGAGAGGTGACTGTTTCATTTTTTAACGAGCTTGACATAGGAAAAAGAACTATGCTCAAGGCTCTGGGTCGAATCCCCAGATTTATGTTTCATTTTTTAACGATCTTGTTACAGAGAGGAAAAACTATGCTCATAACCTCTATTTCATTTTTTTAATGAGCTTGCCACAGAGAGGAAAACTATGCTCATAGCTTCTTCTTGATCATGGCTTCCAAGAGGATAACGCTCTGGAAGGACACCATGTCAAGGGACAAAACTTGGTCATGGTTTCCAAGATATTTTCACTGGATGGAAGAAGAATGCTCCAGAAGGAACACATGTTGAGGGTCTCATTAGGGGTAAGGAGATCATGCTCCAATAGCCCTACCGAAGATATCACCATGTCAACTACCGGATCCAAGTCATCAGAAGTTTATGTCATGGGAGACAACGTCACATAATTGACCTGTGGCAGGGGTGATACCGACTACATATAAGACTCGTTTAGGGAGGTCATTGGGTTGATGGTGAAGTCAGGGCCAACAAATGAAAGTTGATCAATAGTGACCATTCTTCCATCGTGCAGGAAATATATCACACAAAAAAGAGTGGATACAATGGATTTCATGGCATAAACATAATCTTGCCCAAGGAGTAAATCGAAATCCAAGGGGTCCTAGACTACCATAACGTCAATAAAGACAATTTTCCCTCCCAAAGTTACAAGAAACTAAGTAAGGATCCCTAAAGGGTGACTGGTTCTTCTGTTAAAAGCGAACAGAGTCTGGGTAACCGACACAAGTTGAGGATAACCCAAATCTTGCCAAGCAATAGAGGACAAAATACTAATGGATGAACCTTCATCTATTGATGTCTGAGGAATGTACCAACCACAATATTGTACTCTAATATTGAAAGGAATGTGGGAGGGAAGACGAGGTCCAGTTAGCACACCCCAATAAAAAAGGATGGCCTCATTACTTGGAGGGGGTTTCGCGGGAGAAGGAGGAATGCCCCCCAGCACTGTAGATTCTATATCAATGAGAAAAATGTGTGCAATATCAGGTTTACTCTCTAACGGGAGAGTAGTATCGATTGATAACGACATCAAATTGACCACTTGGGTTTCATTCTCCAAGGGGAGAATGGGGTCGACATGTGGAAAAGGATCGACTGCTTGGGTTGCACTCTCTAACGAGAGAGCGAGATCGATTGAAGATGGGATTGGATCAACCACTTTGGCAACTGGTTCAATTAAGGACATGAACAGATTGATGACATGATCAACTAGATTGACTGATGAGGGGACCAGAGCAGCCACTTTGGCACTTGTCAGAGGAGGAGTGGGATTGACCACATTAGCACTCTTCAGATGAAGGGTGGGACTGACCAATCATGGGACTGGATCAGTCTATTTGGTTTCACTTTTCACTCGAAAAGTGGGGCTGATCGATGATAGAACTGGATCAACAACTTTGGTTAGTGGTTCAACCGAGGATGAAACTAGATTGACCACCTGATCAACCAGACTGACCGGGGATGGAACCAGATTGACCATTCCATCAACTAACGATGGGTTGGGCGAAATCTTGGGATAACCAGTTGAAAGTTGAAGCTTTTCCAAAAGAGAAGAAGCCTCATCCATACGAGGTCAAAGGTGAGAGTAATGATCACCTTTGCATAACATGCAAGGAAACTTGACAGTTGTCTTCTTCTGACCAACCATAATGTCACTAGTTGACGGGATGTCACCAACATGTCCAAGGGAATTTGGGTTTTAGATTCTTCGTTTTAATCTTGTCGACCTCATCAACACTCCCAGTACTATTAACAGTAGTTGGTTTCTTGGATCCAACATCCGATGTAGTTGGAGGCTTGGTCCTTTTCGGGTTCTTCTTCTTCTTCTCTTTCCATTTCTTCTTCTTCTTATCAACCTGGATACTCACTTGAGAGATTTAATTAGGCGAAGAAGGAGAAATGGAAGGAGACCTGACGGGCGAAGAAGGAGAAAGGTTGACATGAGGTTGATGTGTGGGTGGTGTGCTTACATCTGAAGCACCTGCATTCGAGATCATTGGAGTGGAAAACAACCATACTGGTAACCCAATTGTGAGACTTGGAAGGCTTTGAGTAGTGATGTAAGGAGGACCAACGTTCCCATAAGAAGGGAAAACAAAGGGTTCCCCTGGAAAAGGGGTTCCTTCATTGGTCATTCTAGGAACTGACGCCATAAAAATAAAGATCCAACCTAGATTTTACTAGGGAGAATAAACAACACACGCTAAAAATCTAGTAAGCAAGAAAGCAATCAAAACCTTCTCATAATGAGCACACTAGTTGGTGATGAAATCCAACTTCGCGGGAACAAAGTAAGAAGGGGATGAGATAGAGCAGGTGGAGAATTTACGTTGACAACCTGCTTACCGGACTTACACCCTGGTGCATGCTCCCACACATAATCGTGGGTATACCCTCCAAGGAGCCCGAGTGAGTCTGGCCAACGTCGATTCCAGGTACCGTGAAGACTTTCCTCTCCAGAGTCACCTTGTGTAAAGACCCTAAAGATATAGGCCACTAAGGTTACCAACTACAACAGTAATGCATGGGGAAATAGTGGACAGTCTTATCCACGCGCAAGGGCAAGGCATCTATCCCAAAATCAACTTGAAAGGCTTCCACTCATCATTGTGGGTATACCTTCAAGTGACCCCCATAATACACGCAATCTCTACACCAATACCAACAAAGCAGGGTGAGTAACTCTGCTAGTCTCAATGCGACCTCAGGTTTGACCCTTGTGTGAGAAGGGATTCCCAGGACAAAATGTAGCAATTGGGTTTCACCGCTCCCGAACAAAAGATCCTATGTTTGTTTGCAGATTTGGAAAGTAATCTTTCACACCTATTCCAAATCCCTACAACTAATCTAATGTAGGTTTCCTACCAGAAAATATAAAAACGTCTAATCAATTTTTAGTTTAACGCTTGATTTTTAAGGCTATTGTTACTCAAAAGGAAAATGACATGGACAATATGGTGTTTTGACCGACTCAAAATTTATACAAAGAGATGAAGATGAAATCTTTTCATTTCTATGAAAGCTATGCTACGAGAAAGAGAAAACATTCATCATTCCAGATGCACAATGTCCCAAAATGCCAAAAAACATGCAATTTCGCTACTTCAAATGCAAGCTAGTTTCAATACCCAAAAGAAATAATGCATTTATCTTCTTTGTTTGATTATGAAATATACATAAAGTAAATAAAAAACCTTCAATGGTCCACTACTTTCAATCAGGAGAAAGAGTCCTATGCAGATTCAAAAGACACGAAGCAAAAGGGCTACAAACAAAGCATGCACTCAAGGCAGTGAGGTATGAAAGAAAACAAGTAGAAACTTTTTCTAACAAGAAGTAACACCATCAAGGATTGTACAACCAATCAATCATTCAAGGAATACAATAAAATGCAGAGAAGAATCCAATAAATGATAAGGAGAAAAAGAAATCACTCAAAACTGTCCTGTCAAAAAAACAGCTAGAAAAGGCAATTTCACATTTCTAAAAAAGGTTTCAATCTCCAATAAAGATAAGAGGGAGTGATAATCATAAAAAACCATAAAAAACCAATCCAAACAACTTCACAAACCAATCACATACTCTGGGTAAAGAGCTCTGCAAAACAAGCTGCAAAAGACTGAGCAGAAGAAGGCAAAAACACTCAAAAAAGACACTAGCACTCCCTCAGAAGGGTGCACAGTGTGTTGCAACGCTCCCTAAGAGATTGCAGGGGAGATCTAGTGCTCTGGTATATCCTATAGGGGGGCGCTGATGCTCCCAGAAACTCAGAAAAATAGCCAAAAAATTCACCCAGAATGCATAAGAAATGGTGAAAATGCTAGTGAATGGGGATCGGATCCTATTGTCTTTCCTTGGTTTGTCGACACTTGTGACAAAAAATGTGACACTATTAATGACGACAATGGGTCATCATTGAAGTGAGTAATTTTGGTGTGTAACAGATTGGCCCCCAAAGTGCGAAGTTAGAAGATGGAAATTGATGACTGAAGTACTTTGTAGCCTTTTTGAGCAAGGGTATGGACTCAGAGAACCTGGTAGAAGCTGCACACAACCGTCAGACAAATATTAATGATATGTTTCAAACCCAAGGTAGGCATACCTATGCTTGGGTGACAAAGACTTTCAAGGTATGGCTGCCATAAGATACAATGCAGATCCATAATTATATTAACAAAGAGTATAGCCACCAAAGATACAACGTGAATCTGTATTTCCATGATATGAACTGATCGTAGCCATGAAAAATAAAAAGTGGATCTATGAAACGACAAGACATAGCCACTGACCAATACAAAGTAGATCTATGTGACAGTATATGTGTCAATATTCAAGAGAAACTCCTTCGAAACCTGGGTAAAGTACATATGAGAGTGATCACTCAACCCGGGGTCTTCTTACCGATCCTGATGTAGTATGAATCTAACCATGTGAATAGATGTAATGATGTCGAATATGGAAGAAACCACTTGGTTACCGGTCAATGAGGTAAACCGTTAACAAGTGCGAGGGAAATCACCATTGATGTCAATGATTCCCAAGGCACCCTAGTACATTCCAGCGAATGTGAATAGATGGGATGAAGTTGAACATTCGTGGAATCATCCGATCAGGGGTCAATGATGTAAACTCACTGTCGGAAGTGAGGAGGCCTGCCATTGATCCATGCAGGTCACAAGGTACTAACTGGTTTCTAAGTCTAGTTCCCGGATAATGTGTTGAAGTCGACAGGAATAGACTCGTCGCAGGAGGGCCTCGATGTATCCCCCATCAATGAAAAACAATTGACACAAAGATGTAAACTGGTAGATCAAATGAACATGGACTGACACGGGTATTGAAATAGGAAATTTGTGATGGTTGAATCTCGAGGAAGAAAATTCCCTTGAACACTGAGGCACAACAATAGAAACATGACATGGACCAAAACATGATGATGTAGTAGATACTGTGACTTTCGTCGGGTGACCCAAAGGAGTAAGAAAACTCAGAGGATTGGTTTAGTGCAGAGGTTCAACAGATTAAAATGTGTGTAAAGACAAAGTGCCGTGTTCAAGGGAGACCGTAAGAGTTACTGGTAATGTTCTCAAAAACTGTTTGGCTTGCTTCCTTCAATTTTTCCCCCCATCTAGATAGACGAGTCCTTGTTTTTGATTTAACGAGCTCGAGGAGGGTAACACATGCTTGATATAACTCACCTTCGGCAAGTCCCTCTTCCTTTGTTTAATGAACTGGAAGAAGTAAGGGTTCGGTCCCATATGGGCCCTTCAATGTATGATTTTAATGAATCCAGAGAAGGGAAACTCAATGGTTTTTCATGTTTAGAGAGTTTGAAAAGAAAACAAAGGAGACTCCAGGGTTGTCCTTTTTCATAATTTTAGTCTCACGAGGTCGAAAAAGAGATAAACTACCACTTGAAAGACTCCCTTTCAAACCTTTTAACGAGTGTGAAAAGAAGCAAGATCACTCGACAATCGTTTCATGTTTAGAGAGTCTAAAAAGATCTTAAAGAAGACTCCAGGGGGTTCCTTTTTCATATAACCTTGCGATCCCAAAAAAGAGATAAAAGGTTGCTTGGTTACATTCTCATGGTTAGCTTGAAAGCTAGTGGCTTAACTATAGAATGATCATCAAAGGCTAAAGACATGCTCCCCAAGATTCAATTCATTCACCGACTTTGAGGTTGTCACCAATTTCTGTACTAGATGGAGAAAAATGATAGGGGTGGATGAACTGAAGGTTCAAAAGCAAGACCTAATGAAAGAGATGACTTGAGATCTACGAGATCTGGCGAAAGACTCGACCTGACAAGAGAGGTCACTGTTTCATTTTTTAATGAGCTTGACACAGGAAAAGAACTTTGCTTAAGGCTCCTGTTTCATTTTTTAATGATCTTTCCACAGAGAAGAGAAACTATGCTCGTGGCTTCTTCTTGATCACGACTTCCAAGAGGATAATGCTCTAGAAGGACACCATGTCAAGGGACAAAACTCGGTCATGTCTTCCAAGAGATCTTCATTGGATGGAAGAAAAATGATCTAGAAGGAACACAAGTCGAGGGCCGTGACATGGGTAAGGAGATTATGCTCCACTAGCCCTACCAAAGAGATCACCATGTCAACTACCGGATCTAAGTCATCGAAAGTTTAAATCATGGGAGACAACGCCACATAATTGACCTGTGGCAGGGGTGATACTGACTGCATATAAGACCCATTTAGGGAGGTGATTGGGTCGATGGTCAAGTCAGGTCCAACGAACAAAAGTTGATCAATAGTCACCATTATTCCATCATGAGGGAAAGATATCACACGAAAGAGAGTGGACACAATATATTTCATGGCATAGACATAATCTCTCCCAAGGAGTAAATCAAAATCCAAGGGGTCTTGGACTACCATGACATCAACAAAGACAATTTTTCCTCCCAAAGTTACAGGAAAATGAGGAGGGATCCCTAAAGGATGACTGGTTCTTCTGTTAAAAGTGAACAAATTCTGGGTAACCAACACAAGCTGAGGAGAACCCAAAGCTTGCCAAGAAATAGAGGAAAAAATACTAATAGATGAACCTTCATCTATCAGTGCATGAGGAATGTCTTGACCACAAACCTGTACTGTAATCTTGAAAGGAATGTGAGAGGGAAGACGAGGTCCAGTTAGCACACCCCAATAAAAAATGATGGTCTCATTACTTGGAGGGGGTTTCGCAGGAGAGGGAAGAATGCCCCCAAACATAGTAGATTCTGTATCAACAAGAAAAACGTGGGCAAAATCGGTTTTACTCTTGAGCGGGAGAGTAGGATCGATTGATAACAACATCAAATCAACCACTTGGGTTTCATTCTCCAAGGGGAGAATGGGGTCGACAGGTGGAAATGGATCGATCGCTTTGGTTGCACTCTATAATGGGAGAGTGGGATTGACCGAAGATGGGATCAGATCAACCACTTTGTCAACTGGTTCAACTAAGGACATGACCAAATTAACGACATGATCAACCAGACTGACCAATGAAGGGACCGGAGCAACCACTTTGGCACTCGTCAGAGGAGGAGTGGGATTGACCACATTGGCACTCTTTAGATGAAGGGTGGGACTGACCAATGACGTGATTAAATCAAGGACTTGGGTTTCACTTTTCAGATGAAAATTGGGGTTGATCGATGACAGAACTGGATCAACTACTTTGGTTAGTGGTTCAACCAAGGATGAAACTAGATTGACCACCTGATTAACCAGACTGACTGAGGATGGAATCGTATTGACCAGTCTATCAACTAATGATGGGTTAGGGGAAATCTTACGATAACCTTTTGGAAGTTGAAGCTTTTCCAAAAGAGAAGAAGCCTTGTCCATACGAGGACAAAAATGAGAATAGTGATTGTTATCACTGAAATTTCGTCCGCACATGGCGACAAGAACTCCACATCATCAAAAAAGGAATGAAGTCATTCATGGCACAGGATTAATTCCACAACATTGCAAAAGGGTAAAAAACTATACAAAGTAACCAAAAATTGAAGGGCGCTTTACAGAATTTGGGTGCACGCGCATATGCGCGGAACAACAACGTACAATGTGTGCATGCGCGCACGACGCGCGGCTGTTAGGCGAAAAGCCCGCGCACCTGCTAAACGACGCATTTATTGAAATTGGTCGGCCTCCCAACCACTAATGGATCAGCTCCCAAGCCGATTTGACATCAAATCTGAGCTGAATCCGCATGGTAGGCTGGTCAAAGACCTAATTGAGCCCTAAAGA